>CM040910.1:46057304-46247304 GCA_023029165.1 Gobiocypris rarus
TGAGCGGAGCAGACGGGCTGGGCAAGCCGACTACAGCGAGCGTCCGTGGGATATATGCAGCTCCTTCCGCAAGAGATAATATTCCTCCACCGTGACGATTCGGCCTTAAACATACGTAAAAGTGAGACTATATGACGGCACTGCTCCATCTCTATGGTTTATAGAGCCACAAACACAACTTTACCCTCCTGGATACGCGAGAACATACAAGATAGAAGCATTTGGTAGAAATTTACTCATCCGTTTGTGGATATTTGGTTTGAGGATGATTTTTGCAAATTCTGGCCACACTGTGAGGACATCATATAATCGTAAACAGGTAAACGTCTTATTTCACTTTAACTGTGGCCCTGTTGTTGAAAGTGGGGCTTTGAAGTCTATATGTGTGCGTTTTGCACTTTTATTGTAGTAATAAAAACAATAACCAAAATGCATGAAGCGTTCCAGGCAGGACTTTTGATGAAAGACAATACTAGTGTCCAAAAGCAGCACTTCCATGAAACTAATCCATAAAGAATAGCTGTCATTTGCGCCCTTCCAATCAAATGCTCGCATCCGATGGGTGTGTTTTTGTTGTGTTAGCTTTTAATTTTATTGTGTTGCGGCACAGACTCATTCACAATTTTAATACACCTTTCAATCCAAACCCGTCCCACGAGTTTAAAAATAGGCCTCTATTTGAACAAGTTTTTACGTGTCTAATGCACGTCACTGCATTTTCCTCTGATGGGGATACATGTTCAAAGCCTTGCCGGCTCTGATGAAGTGTTTGGTTTCAGTGGTTAATCTACTTTAGTGACCTGTAATGCTCAAAAGTCACAGAATTTAATGCACCTTGTGTGTGCTCTCATATGACACCTTTCGTGAAAGCCTTCTCTAATCTCACCCTATGCATTCACAGATATTTCAAATCATATTTCAGCCTTATTTGTAGATTTCGCATTAAGAAAATTGACCAATTTGATGACGAGAGCGACATTTGGTGGAAATGTATTAATCCAGCGATCGTCGAGAATGATTCTGGCCTCACAGTGAGAACGTCACATTATCATAAACGGGTACAAATCTTATTTGATTGTAATTGTGGCCTTCATAATTATATGTTCATTAAAGTGCGGTTTGAAAGTCTTTAGGGTGAAACCTGCAAGGAACATGTCCGAGTCATATTAAAGCCATATTTCTGGATTTTGCATAAAGAAAATGACAAATTTTCATGATAATTAAGAACATTTCCATCTCAAATTCTAATTAAAAATTCTCAAATACTTTAATGCCAAAACATAAAAGTTTGTGTTTATATAATATACTGTGTATATGTGTATATCTGTATATACACACACACATACACATACACATACACACACACACACACACACACACACACACACACAGACACACACATACACATAAGTATATATATATATATATATATATATATATATATATATATATATATATATATATATATATATATATATATATATATATATATACACACACATATATATATATATATATATATATATATATATACATACATATATATGAAACAAATATATATATATATATATATATATATATATATATATATATATATATATATATATATATATATATATATATATATATATATATATATATATATATATATATATATATTATGAACACAAACATTTATGTTAGATTAATCATTTTGACAGCACAAATATATATATATTTGTTTTTGTAATTTCCTTTATGCAAAATCCAGAAATCCGGCTGAAATATGACTTGGACATGTTCTTTATATTGTATATTTAAATTGTAAAACAATTTTATTTCATGCAAGTATTTAATTTAATATTTATTTGGGATATTTACATTGTAAAACATTTTTATTTCATGCAAGTAATATTTTTAGTATTTAAGTAATTTTATTGTACTTTTTTTCACTGTAATGCATTAAAACATCAATATAAAAGTAATATATCACAATTACGAATAATGGGAATTACGAAGAAGTTGAAAAGTGAAATGTCTGCATTACAGTAATGAGAATTTAAGCTAAAAATGAAAATAAAATCGCAATGCCTTTAATTTACAGTTTTTTTATTGGTTGTGGGCTCAGATGTGTCTCATGTGATTCATAGATGGGTTTAGGTGACCTTGTCACACCAGCGCATCATGTTGGGATTAGATAGTGTCGCTGTTTGGAGTTGCAGCATCTGCGGAAGCCTCGCTTTTATTGCATCTCCTAATGATGAAATTTGATTTGAGAGATTGACCTCTTGATAGAAGAGGAAGGAAGAAGGGTGGTAGAGGAAGGGGTTGGTAGTCACTCAAGAGGATTATGCATATATTCATAGGCCTGTTTAGCAGCCGAGCGGGATCTCTTGCAGGGTGAGGGCGGTTACTGGAAGTTCAGCGTCTTTCCAGCACGGATATGATGGGCTGACTAGGTCTGCGGTTCCCTGATAAGAAGCCAGTCTCTCCCCGCGGAGCTGAATGGTCAAACAGATGCGAGATACAAACAAGCTTTGAGTTCCTAAGAAAAGCCCGTTCCACTCTGGGAATGTGTGGGTTTCAGTCAGGGCAGAGGACCTTCGAGGGGAAACACTGGCTTCTCGTCCTCAAAGATGTTCTTTGTCCACTTCTAGTCCCTGTTTGTGCCTCATTTCCTGTTTGCACGGCTGTTTCTCCAGTGCACAGATCAGATGAGCGGCCTTGTTTTGTTTTTGAGGTCTTGTCCTGCTGAAGTCAGCGACTGTTTCCTTGGAAAGGGCGTGTTGTTGTGCTATTTATTAATTCGAAGAAGAAGAAAAAAATACAGAAATGTGTCCTGTCTGACAGGAAGAAGTCAACAGGAAGAGCTTCTTTATTTTACATGAGTAGGATGTCAAAATGTGATGCTGTTAAACTATTCATCCTGCGAGCGTTTAAAGAGATTAGCACGCTTCAAGGACTTCCCGCTTGACCGGCAACGTGACTAACTGTGCTGTTTTTCAGTGCATCCTCTCCGAACACTTGACTAATGGCATAAAGTCATTGTGCTTTACAGGATGACAAGTTTATTTTCATCCTAAGTAGAAACTAGGGGCGTTTTCTCCAAGGCCAGAGAGGCAGTGCCAGAAAAGAAAAACTGAATGAGAATCAGCAGTACAAGAACAAAGCAAAAGCAATATTATGTAATGTCATATTGTATACACCGTAAACCCGAATAAGTTGGCAAAACTCCCCCAAAAATGTAAGCAATCGGTTACATTAAATTTTTTAAGTTAAAGGTGCACTATGTAACATTTTTTTCAGTAAAATATCCAAAAACCACCAGGCCAGTGTTAGTACATATTTTGTTCAGTTGAGTACTAACAATATCTCAAATGTTTCCAACTATTTGTAAATCGTGAAAAAATGTGCTATTTTAACCAATGAACCGGGACGTGTGAGGGCGTGGCCTGTCAGTGACATCATATCTGCGTTACCCTCGGTTTCCAGTTTTATTTAGCAGAAGCGCTTTACTCTCACTGCAGTGTGAACAAGTGTCTCAGCAGCCGCCGAGCAAACGCACAGAGTAACGGCATAACATAATTTTCAACACACTCCGATGCGTCTAATCTGATAAACAGAGCTGCGTTACCTCATACTCACGCTGGCGACTCTGGCGATTAACAATCGGTCCAGCGGCTTACTTAAAGTTTCAGTAAGCAGAACTTTTTTGTTTTTGTACTCACACACTTCAATTGCTCTTAACTTGAAACATTTGAGTAAGGTAATTCATACATTTAACTTAAAAAATATCATGTAATCTCACATTTTTAGTAGTGGAAACTTGACTAGCTTTAACTAATTCAGTAAATACCACCTTACTAATTGGTTATACAATGCTTTGGTAGCATTAGCATAGCATTTGCTGAATGAGGACAGCTATACATTTAACATATATCTGTTCTCAATCTAAGCTCATGCTCCACTCACACCATGATGGTAATCCCCCTCCCCAAACTTAATAGAAACTTTTCTAAACTAACATAGTAAAACACTACTAAATCTTCACCATAACATTAATCTTGCACAAAAACATTTTATGTATAACACTTAATATTAACATTTACTCTCCCTTTTGAGTGTCATGGCAAAGCATGCTGGGTATTAGAAATCAGTTAAATTTAAGTTAGTCTAAGGCCTAACTGTCCTCCTCCATTTTAAAAAACAATCGCGTCCACACAAGCACGGTTAAAAAAATCTCTGTCCACATGAAAACGCAAAAACACGCTATGATTGGCTGCCTGATTTCCACATGGGTCCCATCCTTGGGATGCACTGAGGGATGCCATGGACTCTGTGAAACCCTTCTACAAGTTCCTTTACTTTGGACTCAGTCACAGGTAACTGTATAGGGGCAGGGCCCAAGTGGACTGTAATAACTTCACACACTTGCCTTACTATTTAGTATTATTGCATTCTAGCGCCTCTGTTCTGCAATACATTGAGATACCTGCACATGTATCTGTATACATGTGATAAGCACTGTTAGCAGAGTTATTAACAGCTACGTCCGACATTGCATTGACTCGAATCATGTAAACAAAAGAGATAACGTCGCACAATCTGACGTCAAACAAAAGAGAGAACGGCACACACAAGCCGAAATCTCCGGTTTAACCACGATAAACGCTGCAACCGTAGTTTCTAAAAATCTTCCCTCTGGCCGGAGTTTTCAAAAAAGTCTGGTTTCAGTAACCGGATACTGCGTTTGCGTGTGGACGGACAGCCAAACCGCGTAGAAAGAGCTTCGGTTTTGAAAATACCCGTGTTTGTGTGGACAGGGCCTAAATTAAAAGAAACAAGTTCATAAAACTCAAAACAATGAAACTATTCAGATGACTTAAAATGTGTCAGCTATGTGAACTCAAAAAAAAAAAGAAAGTTCTAAATACTCACAGAAGATAATTAGCTTGAACTTGTTTAATTTGAGTTGGCTCAACTCAAACCAATTATTACTAACAAATCCTTCCTTTAGCTTGGAAAAATGTAATTTAAGTTCTAAAAGAATGACATAAATGGAGACAAACAGGCTAAGAGTGACAGAATGTGCTTTTTACTTTAGTATTGTGCTAAATTAATCAATGTAAGAAATACTTTAAAACTTGAGAAATAGCTTTGGTGTGACTTAAATATTAAAATGCATAGTATTGGTTGCTTGTTGATCTGTGTAAAGTTGTTGTTCCTTATCCCTTTAAACCAGAAACCGTGCAAAACCATGCATTTAAATTGGACACAAAGACACTTTGCTGCCTAATTTCAGAAGTCAAAACATGCCACTGATAGAAAGAGATTGCCCTTTTAAATGTTCAGTATCAGTGGTGTTGAAGGAATCCATATCAAGGCTGATTTACTGTTGCTAGTGACCTTTAATAATCCACCACCTTCTTTTTAAACTCGAGCTTGTCTTATTTATCCAGTCTTTACGCAGCTGCATTAGACAATGGCAAGAAAGAGCGGCCAAAGGGTTGCCAGGCCATTTCAATAGGACATTGACTCTGTCCTGACCCCTAAATGCTGTCTTTGTTGTGTAGACCTTTAATGAAATGATATTTTGTTCGGCACTACTGGATTTCATGGAGCTCAGATCTGTGCTTTTCAGCGCCTGCCAATCTTGGGCATTTTCACTGCTGTCTCTGCTTTCGTGGGGGAATAAGCAATTTCCACTGATAAGTGGATCAGGCCGAGCACCAAAACGCACTTGTAGCCAATCAGCAGTAAGGGGCGTGTCCACTCATGATGGAGGAGGAGAGAGCTCAGTACACAAGACAGACTTTAGCAGGGCGATATGGCAGAGAAAACACAAAAGAGACAAAGGGCAGGGGAATATAACTTTTAAAAGAAGGGTTACGATCAAGCAAGACCCGCAATAATATCGGAGAAGCTTTCCAGTGCTAGACAGACTGGAGTGGGAGTGATACAAGGTTATTTCTTCTCAATACGTAACATTGGTTTTTGCTAACTATGGCTGTCCACTCACTTGAAGATTTTTAGCCCGGTTTTTAAGCACTAGCAATCGGGAGGTGTGGCCTGATCACATGCTTTGTCCAAAAAATCCTTAATTGTATGGTGTCATTACGATTTTTTTACTGCTCCCAATCGTGTCAGAACCCGCACTATCCCAAATCGTAATTATCAAACATTTCCAGATCAAGCTGCCTCTGATGTGATACCCGAGATAGCCAATGAGAGCGGGCAGGCTTCACCAACCGGATGTTGCGTGCTTCTACAGCTGAAACTTGGCAGCCGCAAACGTGCCACAAAAGGGGAGTTTTGAGAATGAAGATCACCCATATTCCTTTTTTCTCCTGTGTTTTTTTTTCCCCCGAAAAACAAAACTCACGTCAGGAGAACCAGCTGACGACGCCAAGGGTCCTCTGTTTGATCTCGCGAGTCTCCATGAGGTCTCGTCTTACTGTGAAAACTGTGGCTATGTTTACACTGCCACAAAAATTGACACTATTCCCAATATTTAATTTGACTTATACGCCTCATATCCAGTATAAACAATGTATGCTATTATATTAGAGTTTAACTTGATTGAGTTGTTTACGCTCAAATGAAAGTCAAGCCCATGATGCACCATCTGAACGTGCATTTCCATATAAATAACAAAATGCAGATCATTTTTGAAGCTGGTTTCTTGATGACTTTTCTCCGGTAAGTCATGTAACAGTACATGTTCGTGTTTTTAGAAACTTCCAGTGTTCTACATATGGACTTTCTTTCTTTTTATTTAGTTTTTTATAAACTTTTCACAACCACAACATACTAACAAGGAATATAGGCTTTATTTTGAATAAGAACAGAATTCAGAATAAGTGTTAAGTCGAGATCAACCGGTATATCGTTTTCCCAATGTTTAAGCATTTTCCAACAAAGGTTCAGGTTTTGAAATATTGGATTTACAGATAAATTGCAAAAATTACAGTATTTAAAAAGTGTTAAATAAAACAATTTGTTCAGTTCAGTGCTGTTGCTATAATTGTTAAAAACAATTTAGAAATAAACAGAACAAAAGAAATAAAACAAATAATGGTTATATATTTATATATATATATATATATATATATATATATATATATATATATATATATATATATATATATATATATATATATATACAACAATCTTAGCATTAGAGATTTTCTGATATAGATTTTTTTATAACCAATACCAATTATTTGCATTCCGATAAGCGATATACCCTTATCTATTTTAACCCAGCAATTGGGTTATTTTAAGCAAACATTTTACCCAACCACTCGGTTAAAACAACCCAATTGCTGGGTTTGTCCATTTTCAACCCAACTTGGGTTGTTTTTAACCCAGCATTTTTTTGAGTGTATATCGGTTATCGGACATATAAACATGCAAATAATTGGTATCGGTTATAAAAAATCTTTATCAGACGATCTCTAATGCATAGATTGTTGTAGAAAAAACATATTATTCCATCATTGTTATTGCATTGAACTTATAGTTGGGTTTGAATGGGTGTCGTGACTGCCGACAAAGACAGAAGTGGAGGATAATATATGAGTAAAAACCAGTCTTTAGATTTGTTCCTCATAGGTGTTGGGTGAAATGATATCATGTGCACTGTCATGTAAAACAAAAGGAATGCATTATCACAATGAACTTTCTGTTAGTTTTATGGCGGAGCAGAAGTTGCTTAAAAAGCAAGACGGGAACACTGGAGGACAGTTTTCCTCTTTCTGGAGCTCATCCAGTGAACTGTGTCACTGCTGCATACCAGAGATTCCAAACGCTTCCTCCTCCTTGTTACTTCCACAAAAGAGCGAGCGGGATAATCAGTTAAACTGCGAGGGCACTTGAGCAGGAAGACCTCCACAGCTCAGAACATCTGTGTCCATACAAAACAGGACGGAAGTGATGTCATTACCACACAAGAACTCTTTTATAGTGCAGAGAATGAAGCCAGCAAAGCATTGACCTCAACAGATCCGCAGACCGTTCAGAAATTCCCAAAGATTTTCAGTGTGCCTCACATTTGGGTTGTGATTAAATGAAGGTTTCCATATGGATTGTGACATTTACTTGATGTTTGTGGCAGTGGAGCTTGGGCTTTGCGTTCATACTTTTTTTTTTTTTTTTTTGCCAGTTCATATATTCCTGTCCTCTTACTCAAAGAAACTGCCTAATTTAGCATGTGTGCAAATCATGCGTGATAAACCACAAGACTTTCATCACTATAGTGACTAAAAATATATTTTACTGAAAATATTTAAATGCAAATGGTGTCCTATTTTTTAGAACTTAAAGGGACAGTTCACCCAAAAAGGAAAATTCTGTCATAATTTACTCGCTCTCAAGTTGTTCCAAACCTGCATGAATTTCTTTCCTTTGCTGAACACAAAAGAAAATATTTTGAAGAATATGGGTAACCAACTGGTTGATGGGCCCATTGGCTTCCTTACTATGGGATAAAAATGCTTTGAAATTAAAATTGTTGTGTTAACTATCCCTCTAAGTAATTTTCTTAAAAGTGCCTTGAAATCTGCAGCATTATTCAATGTTTTGACATAATTTCCACTGAAACAGGAAGACAGGGCGGGACATCGAACAGCTCCTCCCCTTCTTTTTAAATAGCCAATAGCGTTTAGTCGGTTTAGCCAATAAGCTCGGTAAAGCCCCAGTTTCCTCCTAATCTCTAACCGTTTCTCCTCCTAATCGCCTCCATATCGCTTCTAATTAATATCAATTAATATCATTCTGTGCAGAATTTAAATGGGTCTGATAAAGTCACATGATCCGCTCTGTTCTATCGTGTCTCTGGACCTGGAGCTGTTTAGTCTGGTTACACTAACGTGAAACCAGACTTGATTCCCATTGGAAAGCGTATTCACACTATCTGAGTTGTTCCCTATCCCCTATATAGTGCACTATTTGCCATTCACCATCTAGAAAGTAGTAAATGTGTGAATAAGTGACAGATTTCAGCCGGAGCTTCAGCGTCTATTTATAATATAGGGGGCGGGGCTTCAAATTCTTGAGAGCTTTTGATTGGACAGAAAATCTGATTAGACGCTGAAGTGCATGCTATATACTTATGTATATATAGTTTTGACTGCTTATATCTTCTAATTGTGAATTTGGTCATTGTTTTGGAGCACACTAGCTTATAGATAACAGTAAGACTAACATATACTAAAAAAACTTTAATTAATTAAACTTTAAAGTGACTTTAAAGTGTATGTAGTTGCATGGACTTTAATTCATAGATCTGTGAAATCTCAACAAATCTATATTCAAAGTTTTTTCCAAAGGTATGACTTTCTTTCGCTAAATCAAGTCTTTTGCAACTTGACTGCTTCAGACTTCATTTTGAATCATAATGGTGCAATCACACAGCAGCCACATTCGTTGCTGTACACTTCTCTTGCATCAAAAACTGCCTCTTTTTTGCACTCAATTTATGATTGAAAACTTATGATTGAGTGCACATGGTTTTCAGAACTGCAGAGAAAGACACAGGTGCTTTTCCTGGTGACTATACCTTCAGGAAAGGGTTGGGAGTAAAAGCCAATCTTCACGTTAGTTCCTCATTAAGGTCCCATCCCAACCTTACATAAAATGCAGTTAGTAAACTGTTGTAGATGCTCAGTAAAAAAAAAAAAACATGATTCACCTGCACTGAATATCAGAGATAAACGAAAGGCTCGTGCATCTGTACTTCAAGCTCTTACAAAAAGGTTCAGCACATAGTAATGTTCAGCTCTCACCCCTGTGCCGCATTCACTTCCTTTAGATTCTCGAAGCGTCCTCTCCGTCAGCTGTGCTCCTAGGTCAGAGCTTCCGGCCCCTGTGGACCCACTTTATGCTGACAACTGCTTTCTGAAGAAGAAGAGACTGCACTGCAGATATGGATCACAGCGCTGCCAGATACTCATCCTAGTACTGACAAAGATGAGCGGTGTAGCATTTGAGCCGAGGAGATTCAGGGCACACTGGAAGCTGATCCTGCACACTAGAGTTCAAGGGAAAAATCAGTGCATTGATGCATCCTATTAAAAAGCATATGCAAAACAAAACTTGTTCTATTGGTGAATCAGAACAGACATGTTTTATATTTTACGTTTTACGATCTTTATGAAATGTGGGCATGAGCCAGATTTGCACTGATGCTGAAAATGTTTCAAGAATCGTTTTGAATTTGAATCCACTTGTGAGTGGTGTGAGTTTGTGTTAGTCTTGGAGATTAGACTTTGGGAGTTACTCTTTTTTTAGGGTTTTTTAACTTGTAGAAGCAAGCTGGCACCTTCTATTTTGGACAGCACTAATTAATAATGATTATAGGGAAGCCACAATTCTCAATATAATATTGAACCGTTCGGTACGGCATTCACGGTTCAATACGCACTTGTGAATTGTGTTTTTTTCGGTTTCGAAATTTAATAAATTATTTTTCCACACATTCTATAATTTGCCTCCATCCCAACATACTGAACAACGCAACATACATTCACATCACAGGTTAGTGGTAGAGTTATACTCACGGGACGCTATAGTCATTCATCATATGCATGTGTTTTAAAGCCTTGCCGGTTTCATTGGCGTGCACTGTTTTAACATGAGCACTAAACGCCTGTCAAACACGTGATTACTGGACTAAGTCGTCTTACTGCGCTAATACTGTCAAATACACACAAGGTTAACATAAACACAGTCGGTTATGCCTAAAGTGAAAGTAAAATCTGTATATTAAATGCACGCAGGTCTTAAATTGACAACAGGGCAGCCTAAGTGAACACGCGGTCCTTAAAGGGACAGTTCACCTCTAAAATGAGCTCATTATTTACTCACTCGAATGTTGTTTCAAACCTGTATTCATTTCTCATTTTTGAGTGAAATATCCCTTTAATGTTAATACAACAACAAAAGACAAAGAGAAAATCACCCACTGCTCTTGACTGAAAAACTAATACAGTAGCTTTAATAAGAACCAACAATTTTATAGTGAAGTCTATGTAGTGTTTTATTATTACATTTATTCATTCAATTTCATACTTAAATGCTGCTGTACAGCTCTGAGCTGCCAGTGTAAATCTTATATTTATTTTATATTATCCAATACACTAGGAATGTGTAAAGTAAGGTTTTTCAATTATTTTAAGTAAAATAAAGAAAGTAAAATAAAATAATTTCTCTTTAACCTCTTGCTGTTCCTATCGCCTAAGAATAGAATAACAAAAAATGAATGTGACAACCCATCAGAACTGAACCGAACCGAAAACCGTGCTTAAAAACCGAGGTATGTATTGAACCCTCGACTAACTGTATGGTTGCATCCCTAGTGATTACTGAAATTAATGTTTTCATTTAGTAGAAAATAAAGCCTTAGTAATACATAGGGGTGTAACGATATATCGCAAATCGATATTTTGCAATATAAAAATGTGAAAAGTATATATCGTTGATGGAAACCATATGATTCGCGATATATAGTTGTTTTATCCAAGGCTCAACTTGCTGTAGTAGGCCTATTTATTCACACAAACACAAATGAACAAGTGGACCACAAATGTAAACTCTTTCATCATGTAACGTTAGCTACTCACCATCATGTTGTTTTTAGTTTAACTTCCAAACACAAATGTATTCTATAAGAAATATTCTTTAAGAAACCTGAGGGATTTCTGTTCCTCCTTCAAAAACTCAATTCCTCTCAAACATAAAATATGCAAAAAATGTCATAAAGGCATCATAAAAATAACCAATCGAGTGTCTAATCCAAATCTTCTGAAGTCTTCGAGTCTTCTAAAGAGACACAAGCTTGATGAATATATTTAACACGACGCGCATACTGTAGTAAACACTGACGTTCAAATGATTGTGTGATGTGCGAAAACAACATGAGAGGGAGTAAATGCAGAAATAAAATTCTTGGATAAACATTTACAGTTTGAGAGCGGTCATTTCGACACGCTTTCTTGCGATTAGAAGTGTGATTGATTGCATTGATCATCTGAAGTGCATGCGCTGGAACGGCACTCTTCAAAGTGAGAGCGCAAACATCATTTAAATCACCAGATCACATTTAGTTTTAGTAGTATGATTATTCAAAGCATTTTAGATGGCTTATTCTTACATACTACATTAATAGCTGGAGAGGCAGGACATAGCAAGCACTGTGAAAGAATGCTGCCTGCATTGAAAGCTAAAGTTTACATTAATAATCTTTTACATAGAATCATACAACGACTATACATAATGTTGAATATAATTTATAGCCTAATAATGCAGTGGGGGAATATTTGTGGGTCCTGATAATAATCCACAAATAATAATATTTTAATAATAATACATTTTGGCTTAAAATATTGTGATACATATCTTATCGTGAGTTCAGTATCAAGATACATATCGAATCGTGACACAAGTGTATTGTTACACCCCTAGTAATATATTTGGGTCACTGGTTATTATTGGGTATTGGGTAATTGCTATTTTATGCTGTTTAGTGCAAATTAAATGTCAGTTCTTCTTCGGCCAAATACTTCACTACAAATGTATGTCTCTCTAATGGGCTTAGACTGGTAACATTTTGATTCATTTTGACGGATATAAACATTGTAAAATGTGTTCAGATGAGCTGAGAATACAGCAAAGCACAAAATAGTCCGATGTTTTGTTTAAAAGTTTGAATAACTTTTTAAATAACCACATACCGGTTTGAAACAACATGAGGGTGGGTAAATAAGGAAATAATTTTCCGCTTGGGATGGTGTATCTATGTAAAACACTGTATAAGCAAACCTAAATTACAGGTTCTTTAACTTCTTTCTTAGTCTGCTGTGTGAAGAAGGTTTGGGCGGTTTTTTGACTGTCTTGTTCATGACTTATGATAGGGTGACCAGGCGTCCCGGTTTACCCGGAACAATCCCAGTTTTTCAAGGTGTGTCTCAAAGTCCCAACAATTTGCTGACATATAAATGTGTACCTTGTTTATCAGTTGGATTCACAGGAGTGAAATTGTGTTTCTGGAAAAGTTGAGGAAGCACTTTAACATCAAGTGGTTAAACATCTCAGCTGTTTTACACACTATTGTGTTTGATTCTGATGAAAATTTGGGGAAATGTTTACTAAAATGAGGTATGAATTTAAATTTTACTGTAATGTAAGATTACGCATGATATAACTTGGTCAAACCACCTACTGCTAATGGTCAGTTGTCTAAGGCCCTGTTTACACCTGGTATAAGATGCGTTTTGGTGGATCGGATCACAAGTAGACGAGGGAGACACATTCCCACTGTTTTAGTGTTTTTGGTCGACTTTCAACCACTTTTGTCCTGATTTCTTCAAGGGGGAGTGTCTATGGGCGGGTAAATGTATGCCAGATCTTTCAACCTGATGGACAAAAAATAAGCTTGTGCAATTTTTCAAATGAACACGCCGGAAAAACATATGGAGAACATCAGCTTTAGTGTCTGCTCTGGCAGCCGCAAGACCAGCCGAACTCTGTGAGTGTGTGTTATAAATCAGGAATGGTGAGAGAACATTGTGCTGGTACGTTTTTCATCTTCAAACCAAACTTGGGTCTCCAGTTATAAATCCCGTCTGGCTAGCGCTCTTCCCATAATGTTTGCGCGTTAGGTCAGTGGGTGGAGAGTAGCGGGGATTTTAGAGGCTGTTCCAGTGCATTTTGACCACATCTACACCTCAAAAGCAATTTCGGTCAAATGTGTTTCCCACCACCTCTGGAAGTGGTCGAAAGTTCACGTTTAGACCCCGTTTACACCTGTATTTAGCATCATCCACTTGTGATCCGATCGACCAAAATGCATCCCTAAAATCAGGTGTAAACGGGGCCAAAGAGTCATCCGCTTGCTGGATCAGTCGCCATTAGTTGACAGTACTTCTCCTGGTTTCTTTTGCCTATTTCTTTCTCACTTTTCGGTTTCTTTGACCTTGTTCTGACTGCAGCTTGTTTTGTGTCCTTCCCACCAGCCCCCTGTTGGCCACACCTCCCATCCAATGGCTCCGCCCAGTCCTGGAACCAACAGCAGCACCAATCACAGCAGCAGCAGCAGCACGGCCGGCTGGGAGCAGCTCAGTAAAACTAACCTCTACATCCGTGGGTTACCACCAACCACCACCGACCATGACCTGGTTAAGCTGTGTCAGCCGTGAGTACCACCCTAGCTTTCATTACTGGAGATATTACCTTCAAAAGGCAGACACATATCAGGATTAGGGCTGCACTCTAATGGTTAATGGATTATTCAACTCGCATGGTTTATTTTACCTCATATATTTACCTCATATGTATTATACTTATCTTGTAAATTATCACTCTTTACCTTATGAAAACGGGTACAAGAAGCTTCTCCCAAAAAGTGAAATTCCTAATATTAGTTCCAAATGATATATTTTTATATTAATTTCAACAAAAATGACTTTGCATTGTGGCACAGAGTGCACAGTAAGTGCATATATTTAGCAATCACAAACAATATAGACAAGATTTGTGAATTTATTTCAGGTCATCACTCACAGCAAACAGTGCAAACAACCAGAAAACATACTGACTATTTTACATATTCATTTGAGCAAATATATTGCAGTGGAGGTTTCTAAACTCCAACATACACAGGGCCTAAAATAAACACTCGCCGAGTAAAAATCGCCGCTGGCGAGTATATGATACAGTGTCAATCGGAAGTTGGTCTGTAACATTTTAATGAATTCTAACAATGCATGAATGTGAAAGTTTAAGCAGTGACAATTTAAATATTCAAGCTCAAGAAGACGTGAAAGGAAGCTAATTTCGTTATTCGCAGACATCCGAAGCACACACAGAAAGCTGCATCTCAGACAGTTCTCTTTCACATCTTCTTCCACTTGAGTGGAGTAATTCACTCAAAATTGTGAAAAAACAGTGAGTATCCTAGTAAACATAGTTGGTTGGGTCTTAAGTGAAAGTAAACCAGTTGAGAAAGTAAACGTGTCAGTATTAGTGAGGGCGGCCATTTCCAATCCATAACATCAAAAAGGAGGACACTTTGCGGCATTTAGTGAGGCAAGACTAATTGCATAGGACTCGCAGCTACAATACAATTTTGTCCATCATATCGATGGTATCAGTGATTCTGAAATAGCCAACTCTATTCATTGCCAGACAATTTGATCTATGATATATCTTGATGTAGACATCTGTGTAACAGAAGTGTTTGTTCACAGTATTTGTATTTATTCAAGACATTGTGATGTCTGTTTGAAAAACTGACCTCTGAGATGAACCTGTCTTGCAAAGTGCACAGTGCCTAAAAACATAACATTTCTAGAAATAAAAGAAATTCATAAATAAATAATTAACCTGGCACAGTGCCAGAAAACATAACGTTTTATAGCGACACAGTGTGCAAAATGCATGAAAAGCATCTCCACTGATATGAATTTGTGCTCTTTTGTCCATTCCGGATTAAATGAGGTCTGACATTTCGGCATGTTAACGTTATGATATGACGTTGCCAGCACGTGGACGTGGAGGCTTGTTTACGTTTTTAACCAATGATATAGTATCAGATATTTATTTCACACCGCTTTCAGCCAATCCTTTGTTTGACCAGAGAGCTTACACATTAGAGGCTATGCTGCCGCGTCCCAATAAAGATTCTAGAGCGGGTTTTTTCAGGCCGATTCAACTCAAAAAATTAGGACTAATGAGTGTCCGGTTTGAGGCTGAGCCGGACGCCGAAGAGGGGGCTTAAAATCCAGACTTTCCGGCCAAAATCCGGATGTATGGCCACCCTAGTATTAATATTTTCGATCTGTGCATTCGCTCTTAAAGTGACAGCAGCCTAATATTTCCTCTTTTTAATGTTAATCAAACAACAAAGGACAAATCAAAAGTCACTCACTGCTCTTGACTGAATAACTTTGGTGATTTTATTAAAGGTCCTGTTCTTCGTGATCCCATTTTTCAAACTTTAGTTAGTGTGTAATGTTGCTGTTAGAGCATAAATAATACCTGTAAAATTATAAAGCTCAAAGTTCAATGCCAAGCGAGATATTTTATTTAACAGAAGTTCCCTTTCAAAGCCTACAGTGAACGGCCGGTTTGGACTACATCCCTGCACTTCCTGCTTTAATGACGTCACTAGAACAGTTTCTTGACTAAGCTCCGCCCACAAGAATACGCACAAAAGGGGGCGTGGTCTTGTTGCTCTCCCACGTGGAGAAGAGGAAGTGTTGCGTTTGTAGAGTGTGTTTGTCGCCATGTCTACAGTAACATTGAGTGCATGCGTCTCCCCGTTACTGTAAGAGGCGTGACCTTTCCGGGCGACGTGCGCTAAGCTGCTGTCCAATCACAATACGGGAACCGCTGGCCCAATCAGAACTCGTTACGTATTTCTGAAGGAGGGACTTCATTGAACAAGGAAATCATCAGGCCGTTTTTCATCAGTGAAAACAGCGGTATACAGTTAAGTCAATTGTGTGAAAAATACTGTTTTTTTACACGCGAAACATGAACACATGTTATATTGCACACTGAAAACACAACCAAAGCTTCAAAAACACAGAAAAAACGGGACCTTTAAGGATTAATAAGGATGTTTATTTTATACAGCCTTCCTGTATAAAGCCCCGTTTACTTAATTTGTATCTTTGTTATATTGTATTAATTTGTATTTTACTGCTGACTGTTTACTTGTCTTTAATAATGTTTTAAATGTATGTTAGTTAAGCTAGTAGTTTTAGCTGTGGTATTGAAATTGGAACTGAGAATTGTGAATTTTCACTGGTATCTAAAGGTTTGGTGTCATTACTGCCTGTTTTTGCAAAAACTATTTCATAGCCGGTAAAAAATAATGATGACGTTACATTTTCTTAAGTCACCAGCCATTGTCAGGGTTTAGGCCATGAGCACACGTTTGTCAGTGTTTTCAGATCATCAGAGCCATTTTGCATCCCAAAATTAAGAGAAAAGCTCTGATTGGGGAATTCAATCTCTTGACATCTGGCAACCGCATGAACGCTTGTAGATGCTTGTTACTAATGCGAGATGTCAATATGTTTTTAGCATATATAACCAGAGGTCAAATATCCCCTGATTATGCTTAATTAATTGAGAGAATCCAAAATTGTAATCATGATTAAAATACGATTTAAAGTGCCACCCAAATCAGGCTATTCATTTTTAGCTATCATGCAGTCCTCGCTTAAAAGTACCAAAAGACTTGATTTAGGAAACCGCTTTGAGAGGTGTTTTATTTGCTGTAGTCGAAGATAAGATGAACAGTGTGGCCTCCAGCGCCTCGGTTTGTCCGGATGTGTCTCATTAAGCCCGGTTTGGCGGTGAGACGGCGGCTCCTCCAAATGGAGATCGATCACTGTGGCCGTGGAATCAACAATCCAATCGTTGCTTTACAGGGTCATATTTGTAGTCCATTCCCAGTTCTTTTTGAAACAGTGTGCAGTTATTGCTTGATGAATGTTTCAATGCGGTTGAATGGCTCTGAGGTCAGTCTATTGATCAGAGATTGTCCATTTATAAATGGAGGCAGATTATTGAGAGACGTGCAGTGTAATTGGTTTGCCTGAGATCTGAGGACTGTTTCGCACTCAATGCAAGTCTGCAGCGCCTGTGGCATGATGTCTATTATCACAGAAAATAATTTGGACTTTTGTGGTTTTTAAATAAATAAAAAGGCACATTTTGTGTTTTACAGTGAGGCTGCAGACAGTACAAACCTATGAAGCAACATTTCCATTGTAAAAGCAGAATTGTGGTTTTTAATTAAAGCAATTATGTGAACGATTCCTGTTTATTAATTCACAATTAAATCTGTTTTTCTACTGATTATTGATGTAATTCCACTTGTTTGCTCGATGTAAACAGTCTCTTTCTGGTACACTAAAATGACCGGCATTAGCTTTGTTGTGTTTGATGTTGAAATTGAAAGATTGGATAAAACTTTACAGGTAATTAGGGATGCACGAGATATCAACCACCAAATCGGTATCGGCCGATATATGTTCATTTTTATTTTTAATGTTATTGGTATCGGCCCTTACAGAAAATGTAGTTGATATATTAAAGCCGATAAATAATGTATTATTTCCTTGAGCTAAGACACTTCAGATGTGCTCTGTTCCCCATGATGGGTTTGAATTGCTTGGAATATGATTATATAACAAAATACGGTAAGTGCAACATGTGCAGCGTAAGTCTGTCATATAGACTACATAAAAATATAACAAGAACATCATGATTGTGTGTTTTGGACATTGCTTTTAATAGTGAGACTTTTGTTTTTGTAATCAGGCTCTCTAAGATGATTTATCGGCCAATATATCGGTTATCGGTTTCAAATGTAAAGAGTTATCGGTATCAGCCAATATTTTCATATCGCTGCATCTCTACAGGCAAGATAATAAATGATCCTCTTTTGAACCTGTGTATTATTTTCTAAGGATGCCCAATGTGTTATTCAGGCTCATTGGTTATCAGCTAATATTCAAGAATAGTTTTTAAATATATCTATATTCTACATATATTTAGGGCTGTAATCAACCAAAGAAAATCTTGGTCGACTAAAGTCCTGAAATTTTCGACTAAAAATCTATTAAATATGATGTTAGGAAAAAAAAATTACATTTAAAGGGTACTTCAGCGCTAGGAAGATGAATCTGTATTTAAACTGGGTCATTAATGTAGTAGAAATGTGAAATTATTTTTGAATTTGGTGCCTTCTAGACTGAGAAAACACAGAAAATGTATTTTTGTCTCATGGCGATGAAAGACAACAATTCCCAGAATGCACTTCGCTGCCCTCCAACTCTAGGCACGGCTACTGGTTGGATCACTTACCCACCGCGTTCGTTTTCATAAAATCAGTTCAGTTAGAGACACTACAATTAAAAACTGAACGTGTTTGTTCAACATAATGTGAGTGAGCCTGAGTGTCACGGCACAAACAGCAGGAGTTAGGATAACATTCATCACATGAGCGGAGGTAATCGCGGGATTCGCGGCTGCATTCACAGCGCGTGATCAGTCTGGCGCGTGTTCAGTTCATGTCTTTGGAAGCTTAACTTTCATAGGAAGCTCATTTGAACAGTTGAAACACTCACTTTGCTCTCCACCGCTCCGTTTACATGAATCTCCGCAGCTCCCGAGCCGAGCCGAGTGCTGTGAGTGTGATGTTGAAAACATGTGGGAATAGTGCCCTCTGCTGCTCACGTGCACCTGCGCAATATCCCTATGATTTCCGAAAATATAGTACTATGTTGTCAACTAGTGATATCGTCACAAGAACTTGTCACAAGGAATATGCAATATCATTTAGACAATTGTTTTTGTCATATGTTTTATAATAACTGACAGACACGCGGTCTGCTTCGCGGCTGAGACACGAATAGACTAACTTAAAGCTTTTACTCTTATACACAGAAGGAATATTTATTAAACAACCCAGATCAAGAGCAGAAACGAAAATGCATAACTGAAAAATAAAGCATAGGCTCAAAACTGATACAAACAGTGGGCACAGCATTAGGCTCCAAATAAAAAATTTAATAATAAAGTGCCCAAATCCAATAAATAATAAACAGACGGGGCAACCTAACGCAGACAAGTTAGCTTACCGTTTTTAAGTGATATGATTTGTCGTCAAACTGTGATATGCAAACTGTTGCTTGCAAAATTTGCATTTGACATTTTTTCCCATTTTCTATTTTAAAAAATGCTGCCACACTGCCGAGGTCTTTATTGACATGGTAGAAAAGGACTGACTAGGAAAAGACTCTCACAATTAAATAAATAATATACAGCAAAGTAGCCGACTTCAATCTGTCTCTCTTCTCCAGTGGGTTGGGCTAATCCAAAAGAAGTGAAAACAAGGGGGGTGTTCTGAAGACAGCCTGTCACCTGTGAAACTGGGTGCTCTGAAAACACCCCTATTAGCAATTACTGCTTTCCACCTGATAAAATGAGCGCAGCAAAACCAATTAAATGAACGTGGAAAAAAATCGACCAATCAGAATTTTGGTTGAGCCAGAACGTATCGACTAATAATCGACTAAACGACTAGCCCTACATATATTGCTCCGATATTGTTGATATTTAATTGTGCGTGTCCTATTTTTACATGAAGATTACTTTTGCCATCTTTTTTTTTTTAGGGGCCGTTTACACAACACCATTTTCAAATAAAAAATGCGTTTTTACCGTTCATTTACACGACAATGCCATTTTGGGACATGAAGACGCAAACTTTTGAAAGAGCAAGTTTCTTGTCCCGGTGGAATCTACAAAAACACACATCTGCAACAAAGGTGACGTCATGCACATGCGTGTTACGTGTTCAGTCCACGTTAGGGTGAGGTTAGGGTCCATTTCTAGTATTTGGTAACACTTTATTTTAGGGTTCAGTTATTAACTATTAACTAGTTGCTTATTATCATGCACATTTCTAGGATATTGGTTGTTTATTAGTACTTATAAAGCACATATTAATGCCTTATTCTGCATGACCATATTCTACATCCCTTAATCCTACCCAATACCAAAACTTAAATGCTACAAAACTACCTATTAATAAGCAGTAAATTAGGAGTTCATTGAGGCAAAAGTCGTAGTTAATAGTGAATGTGTTCCCCATACTAAAGTGTTACCTAGTATTTTTGTACTTCTATTTCTAGTATTTTAAACTGAGGAATTATGCGACAATTAATTATGCCACAAATCCTGCCGTTTAGTGCTTCACTTTGATTGAGCTCGGTGGACACGAGAGCACATGCAGGATGTTCTGAGAGGATCTGGGACGGTGTTGGATAAAGAAAGACAGCTCTGTGGTCTTAGTATTGTAATCTCACACAGCCTGGCACCGCGGCTCAATGAACTCTCATATTTCGGTCACTCTGTGTCAAGGGCTTCAGGGTGACTTTCCCATAAGAGGTCTGGGATGAATGCCATCAATAAAAGATGAGGCATATGCTGTGTCGCTTTGAGTCTATTGGATGATTTGACGTGATTTTCGAGCAGAATCACAGGACCGGTCCTCCGAGGACTCGTGTGAGGGAAGGCGCTAAGAAGATTGACAGATAGACCATACTGCATTGCTGCAGAGAGAAATGACACTTAGGAACAGGACAATCCAATGTTGTTGGTTAGTCTAAATCAGGGCGAGTGCTATGACCAATTGGTACGAGTAATGTATATCAGCTACTCATTTTTGCTTAACATTCAACACAAAAATGGTAAATATCATAAATAAATAACCTTGCTGTGATGAATTTTTTTTAGGATAGTCAATTGAATTAAATCTTTTAGAAATGAAAGATGCTTCATCACATTTAAATATTTTAATTTGGTTGATTTGAAGTTAATCCAGAAATTGATATTTGCGGCAAAAATTCAAACAAAAAGGCCAGCAAATTCAACACAAAGGGACAAAAATGATGGCTATTGTTGATGCTGATCAAATGTTATTGCTAACTATCTTTAAGTAATTGGTCAAATTGAAGTATTAGGCAAAAAAGACAACATAGATGCATTTAATAAGCTAATTATTATAAATAAATTGACCTTACAAAGGTAAAAAAGTCCCCCTAATTCTAGGTGGCAAACATTGTACCTTAACGGAAAATGTATTTTCTGACTCTGCTTCACATTATGAAACATTTCATCTGAAAGCTGAATAAATAAGCTTTCCATTGATGTATGGTTTGTTACGATATAGTAAAATTTTTAGCCGAGATAGCACTTTTTGAAAATCTGGAATCTGAGGGTGCAAAAAAAATCTAAATATTGAGAAAATCGCCTTTAAAGTTGTTCAAATGAAGTCCTTAGCAATGCATATTACTACTACTAATACATTTTTGATGTATATAAAATGTACAAAAAATCTTTACTTAATATGCTAATAATTTTTGGCATAAAAGAAAAATGGAAAATTATGACCCATGCAATGTATTATTGGCTGTTGCCACAAATATACCCGTGAGACTTAATACTGGCTTTGTGCTCCAGGCTCACGTTTAAAAATGCCTGAAGCACATAATTGACTTCTATATTAATATGGCACGTTCCAAACATGAACATCTAAACGTTTGATTTATTTAGGACACATCACGCTCTGAATTTTTGCAGTACTCCTTGTTCATGTAAATTACGTGAATCAGTCAATTACAGAGCATAGTGTGAACAGTGTAGAAAAGTATACTATTTGCTCAAACCCCAGAATAAGAAGCGTAAGATGTTTAGAGGTGTATAGTTTCAAAGGACCACTATGTTTGTTGTGGTGCATCACTAGCAGACGCAGAGCACAGAATGATCCTGTTACTGAATCACGGATGGTGAGTGGATGAAAGACCGCTGATGTGACTTTGAAGTCTCATTTTCCTCCTCTGTGCCCTTCATCAAACTTCCTCCCACTCTCTATACACACACACACACACACAAATATCAACAAACATCGACTTTGTAACACATTGCCCTTTGTGTTTCCTAATTAGAAGATCTCATTATTCAGGTATGGAAGAAGGACTCAACAATATAACCTTTTTTTTTTTTTGCACTGCCAATATTTGCACTGGCCAGCAATTTAATTGTATGTATCAGGAGGAGAAAATATATATATATTAGGGATGTAACAATACATCGACATAGATCGATACATCTATTAAATGTGTAAATGCAACGTGTAAAAAATCGATACCATTAATTTTTCAAATGTCAGTTTCAGGGTGCACAATGAGACATTTTTAAATAAATGTTTATTTAACATTTATTTTGGCATGTTGTGGTTGTGAAAAATAGGCATAATATCGAATTGTCGTAATCGTATCGCAGAATTTTCCGAGGTATCGGCCAATATTCGCAGAAGCTTCACGTTAATTTCAAGTGAGTGAGATAAAATATTTCAACTCAAAATTTTGTGTCCAATTATTTCCCAGATGTAGGTTTGGTACTGAGGTCAAAGTTCACTTCGCTTTACAACAGTGGGTGGTCACGAAGACGACTCGGCAGATTTGAAGTGTCCTCCTATTGCAAGGACTTTATTTTTGCATGTTCTACTGAGAGGGTGGCCATCCTTGAGTAAGTTTCCCTCAGGAAGAAAAGCCAAAATATGACCACACCTCAGATTTGGTCCTTTTAATAGGCGTTCCCGGCCTATTAAAAATCTCACTGCCTTCTGCCATTTCTTCTGCTGGCTGGACAGGATTTACTGTGAGTTTTCAAAATCGTGATAATCAAACATGGTTTTAATGACAATTAAGTGAACCGTCAATACTAAGGGTGTGAACCTACACTGGTCTCACGGTTCGGTTCGATTACGATTCAATTTATTTGGTTCAATTTGATATCACGATGCATCACAATGCACTCCATCCTCATGTATACAATTTTGTCAGTCAGTTATATGAACTGTACCTTTAAGAAAACTCAAAGAAAACACTAGTAGTGGGAAGTTCGGATCATTTTACTGACTCGGATCTTTGAGTCTCGTTCAGCAAAATGAACGAATCTTTTTTCGAGTCATTTCGTTCATTTCAGCAAAATATAATTAAAATTAAATAGCCCAACACATCTAGTACTTATGAAAATGTTGATTACATTTGTAAAATTAAATAAAAATGAACTATAGGGTACTGCAACCAAAGCCAAATTATAAGAAACTGAAATATTTAATTAATTGATTAGTTGTTGGGTCAGGCTATTGCAGTCTACCTCTGTTAGTTCACCTCACCTCCTGATCCGAGACATTCTTTCTTTTGCAACTTCATATTTATCACGTTTGTTCTCCGCCTCTCGTGTCTTCGAACTCCTCGAGACGTTAGTTGTCGACTCATCTGTGTCTGACTCTGATCAGATCTGGGCCGGACGGACCATGTGACACAGGTCCGGAAACAAAAATTATTAGTACATCTTTCGAGTCTCTCGAGTTCGGGTTCGGCCGGTTCCGAGTCTTTCGTTCTTCCTGTCAGTCCCATAGAGTCTATGCTGTCAGTAACGGAAACAGAAACGATTAGTTCTTACGAGTCTCGGGTTTGAGTCTTTCGTTTTTTTGTCACATGTCTTGTCACGGTATTGAACTCTAGTTCACAACCTTTTTTAGTAACAAGCACGTAGTTATTTTTTTTGTTGTATTTTTTTATATAATTCTCAGTTAATATCAGACATATACAAATATGGGAAATATATTGACAATTCAAGTCTAACATCACAAATTCACTTAGACTATTACTAATTTTAAATCAACTGTATTTTATTGTTCTCTATTGAGTTGTTATATAATTTTGTTGTCCTTGTGTTATTAATGAAAAAAATCTTGAATAGTCAATTTATTTCCCATATTTGTAACACATAAATTATTACAGTATAAATGGTTGACAAGGGTTTATATAACATTACAGTAGAAAGTATAGCCCCATATTATACATTTAATTTATATGCATCTTACATTTGATTGTAATATTCACTTTACTTATTCAGATTTATATGTTTAAACTTACATTTACAGATGCTTTCTCCTGAGTTTTGAAAAGCTGAAGTCCTCGATGATGTCTTCAAAATAAAGATACATTTTCAACCGTTAAAAATGACAAATAAATGCATACTCCGAGAGCTCTCCACAAGATATGTTTGATTATACCATCTGGATGCTCAAAATTGATCGGGAGAATGCACGCTTATTGCACACGTAAGTTGATCATCACGCTAAACTAATAACGCACACACGTAGCGATCGCACATCACGCGGAGATTGCGCGCGCCTCACAAAGTTAAGATAGACATCGTCACTATTTTTAGTTAATTAATAAATATTGAAATAAATTGTAGATAGGACATTTGTACATTTTATTTTATTTGTATTATTATTATTTTTTGTCCCTGTGTCTGGGCCCCATCCCGCCAATCGGGCCCTAGGCACGTGCCTAGTTTGCCTTTGCGTTAATCCGGCTCTGCTTTCAGACAGTTAAGATAACTTGACTTTGTGTTTTATTCACATCAGATACACATTATATAGTTCACTCTATTCTTCTCCCAGTTCAGCAGCGGTCACTTACTTTCATGTATTTCGTCAGACGAGGATAAATGTATGTGATGTAAATCCGAGATCCGATTCTCTGAGGCGCAAACTAATGTGGCTCCGCCCATCGCGCAGTATAGATCAACTCACACACATTTACTCACACATATTTGAACATCAGAATATCAGGTAGTTCATGACATAGTTAGCAAGTTTGTGAATATTTTGAATAAAAAAGAAGAAACGAAATACACCCGATACAGCTGAGCGGTCATACAGCGCTGGTGCGGGTGCGGTGTGTCATGTGAGAAGCATGAGGCGTCTCCAAACAATAAGGCGACGCGTTTTAAAATATTTAGCCAGAGAATATGGTCATGTTTCTGGAAAATAAAGCTGAAGTTGAAGCTGGTTTGTAGCAGAGCAAGAATACAGACGACTGCTGTTATTACTGTAACTGTTATTAAGAGCTAAATTAGGCCTTTTGTAGTTGGGTTAGCTGGCTTTAGTTTTACTGTGAATTTATTAAGTAAATTGTGTTTTGTATTTAATTATATATTTATATATTTACTTATACTTTAAACTTGTAATAAATTGTTCAATTTAAATAGTTGGACCCACTTTATATTAGGTGTCCTTAACTACTATGTACTAACATTTTAATTCATAATTTGATACATTGCACTTATTGTGTACATGCATGTTTTTACATTGTACTTACATTTTTAAAGATACCTGCATGTAATTACATCTGTAATTAATTTCTGTTGTTACATTTGTAATTACACAGTTGACACTTCCCTTACACCTAACCCTACCCTTAAACTGACCCATCCCACCACACCTGTCCCTAACTTTACCCTTAAACTTACCCATCCCACCACACCTGTCCCTAACCCTACCCTTAAACTCACCCACACCACCACACCTGTCCCTAACCCTACCCTTAAACTCACCCACACCACCACACCTGTCCCTAACCCTACCCTTAAACTCACCCACACCACCACACCTGTCCCTAACCCTACCCTTAAACTCACCCACACCACCACACCTGTCCCTAACCCTACCCTTAAACTTACCCACACCACCACACCTGTCCCTAACCCTACCCTTAAACTTACCCATCCCACCACACCTGTCCCTAACTTTTACCCTTTAAACTTACCCATCCCACCACACCTGTCCCTAACTTTACCCTTAAACTCACCCACACCACCACACCTGTCCCTAACTTTACCCTTTAAACTCACCCACACCACCACACCTGTCCCTAACTTTACCCTTAAACTTACCCATCCCACCACACCTGTCCCTAACTTTACCCTTAAACTTACCCACACCACCACACCTGTCCCTAACTTTACCCCTTAAACTCACCCACACCACCACACCTGTCCCTAACTTTACCCTTAAACTTACCCACACCACCACACCTGTTCCTAACTTTCTTAAACTTACCCATCCCACCACACCTGTCCCTAACTCTACCCTTAAACTTACCCACACCACCACACCTGTCCCTAACCCTACCCTTAAACTTACCCACACCACCACACCTGTCCCTAACTTTACCCTTAAACTTACCCATCCCACCACACCTGTCCCTAACTTTACCCTTAAACTCACCCACACCACCACACCTGTTCCTAACTTTACCCCTTAAACTTACCCATCCCACCACACCTGTCCCTAACCCTACCCTTAAACTTACCCACACCACCACACCTGTCCCTAACTTTACCCTTAAACTCACCCACACCACCACACCTGTCCCTAACTTTACCCTTAAACTTACCCACACCACCACACCTGTCCCTAACCCTACCCGTATCCCACCTCAATATCAGCAAAGGTGTTTTGCAACACAATATGAACACAGTAAGTACATTGTACTTATTTTTTTATGTAAGTACATAGTAGTTAAGGCCACCTAATATAAAGTGGGGCCAAATAATTAAATAAAACTAAATAAAAAGCCATTCTTTAATCTCATCCACCTCATGTTGTGGCTCTTTTTCTAAAAGTATCGGTTCAGGCACCGTTTAGGCACCGGAACCGTTTTAAAAGTATCGGTTTGGCACCGCTATCGAAAAAAACCCAACCGATACCCAACCCTAATTGCAATGCATCGTAGACACTATTAATTTCGACACCCCTAGTGGTTTATCGTGAAACCGGTACTCGTCCCATCCCTAGTCAGTACTATTGAGTCCAACGTCGCTGCTTCTTTAAGAAATCAGGTTTTGATTTATGCATCACTGCAAGAAACATTTCAGCTGTATGCCTTGTGATGTTCACAGGTTTGTCCTCAAAGGAATTCAACCGCCGTCTTTAATTAGAAAGTGTCTGTAGTGTGAAGAGAACGGCACAGTTCATCTCTGGCTCTGGATTACTGTTGGGCTTTTCACTGGAGGGTCAGTGGTGTGATCGTCTAACCCTTCGCTGTATTTAGCTTAATCTCATCCTGATGGCTAAAGCGATTTGTCCTTTGACCTTTCAGATGTAACCTTTTCCAGGACACACCACTGGAAAAGATGTGAGGTCAGAGGTATCAATGTCATAACACCAGCTTATGGGGCTTTGAGCATCAGATAATATGTTGGCGCATGCAACATCAGATCAGTGTGTGGACTTGATCCTCTATTCTGTGACTGCTGTTCTGACTGCCGTTTGATGCTATTCAGTACCTCATTTATTTATTCATTTAAATCAAATATATTCAAAATGTGTAATGCTTATGTATGTCAATCAGAAACTCAAAATAATCAAAATAAAATAAGCAAATTTAAACCAATAAGCAAATTTAAACCATATTTTTTAAATGACGAACACTCACACACGCACAGTCTTACACACTCAAACATGCACGCACACTCATACACGCACACACTCACTCACAAACACATGCATACACACACACTCATACATGCTTACACATGCACACACATCCTAATACACTCACACACATGCTCACTCACACACGCACAGTCATACACAAACACGCATGCATGCTCACACACTCACACATGCACGCACACTCATACAAGCACACACACGCTCACACACACCAACACACACATTCACACGAACTCACACACTCACTCACTCATAAACACACATGCATACACACACACACTCATACACGCTTACATGCACACACACTCTCATACAAGCACACACACGCTCACACACACCAACACACATTCACACGAACTCACACACACACTCATACACGCTTACATGCACACACACACTCATACACGCACACACACGCTCACACACACCAACACATACACACACACTCTCATAAACACACATACATACACACACTCATAAACACACATGCATACACACACTCATACACGCTTTCATGCATACACACACACACACTCACTCATACACGCACACACACACACGCTCACACACACCAACACATACACACACACACTCATAAACACACATACACACACACACTCATAAACACACATGCATACACACACTCATACACGCTTACATGCACACACACATGCACACACATGCTTATAAACTCACACACATACAAGCACACTCACACGTGCGTGCGTGCGTGCGTGCGTGTGCGTGCGTACGTACGTGTGTGCATGTGTGTGTGTGTGTGCAAAATGGAGAACATTTTTACTACAGTCTACATTCATAAGCATCTAACATTTTGAATGTATTTGGCTACAAAATAAAATAAATCAATAATCCTAGTTTTCCCTTTTGTTCTCTTGTTACCATAGAGTTTGGTTGCAACAGCCCACAGTGAAACTTCAAGGCTGATGCATCTCTTTACACATCATGCCATATATGCTAAATATATATTCTTTGGCAGCCTAAAAATTGGCACCGTAAAACACACAGTGTGAATATGATCTGTTACTGGAATCCGTCCAGTTTGCTTTGTGTTGATTATCCTGAGAATCTTGGGATATCGTCTTCCTTAGCAAACACTGAAAGTGCATAGATAATGTTTATCTTGATAGATTCAGCCTCTGTGTGTTTTTTAATAGTATACTAGGGTGTACATTTTCATTTACAAAAAGCACAAGAACGGTGCTTGTGAATGGTTGCTGAGAGGATCTTACTCTATCAAAAAAAAAAAAAAATCCACTTAACATAAGCGCCTGTAAGTCGCATTTTCATGCAAATCAGAGGATATGGCTTTCAAGACCCTTTCACCTTGCATATATCCAGACTAGAATAGATTAAAGAGCCTGACCTTAAGGAAACGCTGTCTAGTTGGAAATGAACCAAATCCAGGGCAGTTCTCCGAGGGAGGGAACATTCCTCTGACATTCTTCAAGTGTTGTGCGTTCTTATGCCAGGTCACTTGGCAATGGATCCTACCCAGACATGGTGCAATAAAAGCTATCTCTTCCTTGTTGATCTGGTGCCATGAGTTTCCATTTCTGCATCGTCATAGGATCTCATTGCCCTAAAATCCTGCTCCACATAGCTGTATATTAAACATCTGATAAGTGGATATTTCAATTATTCAATTATTATGCTTACAAACGTGTATTTTATGTGTTTGCACACTAAATCAAATGCTCTGTCGGAGCTTTCTCTAATGTTTAGGGATCATTTTGAGGATGTGGAAAGAGCCAGGTCAGTTTGAAATCCAGCAGGAATGAGATTGGGTTTGTGAAAGCAGGATTATATCAGTGTGTTGCAGCCGAACTTCTCTCAATATTCTCAGGTTATGTTTATGATGCAGTGTTAAATATTCATGTATTTAATGATGGTGATACAATATTTGGTGATTTAAAAAATGATACATATGATATCGATAGATATATATAAGAAAAAAAAAACAGATTTCCCTTACATTAGTTATTTGTAGTTATTCGTAGTTATTCATGATCCCTCAGCCTCTCTAAAATAATGTGATAATTCAGTTTAATAATAAACTTGTTTGTTTTATTGTCACAACAGAACAGAGGAACATAAAAATATAAGTTCTGATAAATAAAATGTATAATGCATTGCACACCCACACAACGTTCGCCGGTTCCCTCCTCCGTCATTACAGAGACTTCTTTCAAAAAGATTAAAAACTTTTTAGTGCTACTGTTTCTAGTGCAAAAATAGTCTATAAATGTATGTATTTACAAAATGTGATGAATTAAAACCCATAAGCTCATTCATAAGTTCACATTCACACAGTTACATATTTGCAAACAGCGATTCAAATGCATATTGACAAAATATGATACAGCCAAATTTACTTTCACAAAATACAACATATATTCATGAAAGCATGTTTGCATCTTCGTCTATATGAATTGATTGTTTAATCTACATTTGCATATCCGTGTGTGTGTGTGTGTGGATCTATATTTTGCGAATAAATGCATTAAATTTGATTATATTTTAGCGCGAATGCAGTATTCACAAAAGTTTTGTTAGTCAAAAGGTGTGGGAAACCCTCATGTGTTTGTATTTTAAATCTATACTGTTTTTTTTAACACCAATACGCTTATGTTCACCGATAATCTCAACAAATATAGGAAGCCTGTGTTCACAGAGCAGCTGTTTGCTTACGCTGAGCTATGAAACGCCGCCCTGAGCGCTTGCTATAGAGATCAATGCGCTTCTGGTGGAGGGTAACCGGAGCTGCCGTCGGGCTCTATAATGGGATCAAGACTGGGGCTGAAATGGCAGGTGAAACACCAGTCACATTGTTCTCTCTGTCATTCTATCCGTCTCTCGGCCTCTCCTCCACCGTCTGGCTGCTGCAATTCAATTGTAATAGATTTTCAGCGGAAGCTAATGGAGAGGCGGCCTATTAGGGCGGGTTTTTCTTCCCTGATGGCCTCGTCATTTTCCGGTAAACCAGACGATGCAGCGCATAAAAAGGACCATAAACACTGTTGTGCTATCTCTCTGGACACCGAGATTAATGAATGACATTTGTCAAATTTTCATAGCGTCTTCGCTCTGTTCCAGAACCGAGTGAGCTGCCTACGTAGGCAGCATTGAAAGCACAGTGAGTCAAAAGTTGGCTAAAATCTACGGCAGTATCACTCTTTTATTATTTGTTTAGAAAGTTTTAAATGTGTTTTATTTAATATGTGTGCACTCTAAAAAATACTTGGAAAAAAAACAACCCAATGTCGGGTCAAATATGGACTAACCCAGCAGTTGGGGGTTGTTTTAACCCAGCAGTTGGGTTGTTTTAACCCAGCATTGGGTTGTTTTAACCCAGCAATTGGGTTGTCTTAAGCAAGCATTTAACCCAACCGCAGGGTTAAAACAACCCAACTGATGGGTTAGTCCATATTTGACCCGACATTGGGTTAAAACAACCCAGCACTAAAGAGTGTATATGCTGTATATTTTTGTGCCACAGTCAAATAAAAATCCCATTCATTTACATAGTGAAATTGATTTTGAACTGGTAAAGATACAGTCTCTCTTATGGTGCTTTTCCATTACCAGTACCCACTCGGCTCGGCTCGCTTTTCCCTCCGTTTTCCATTGCAGATAGTCCCTCCACAATAGTTCCTGGTCGTCATAGCGCAGGAAACTGCCGTGACGTAATCTTCTACGCTCCTCCTCGTTCGAACACTGCGTTTTCTTCCGAGTTGCCATAACGTGTCCGAGTGTTTTCACGTCACATTTTAGTATCGCCTGAGCTCGCTCAGAACCTCGCCAGAGATATATATGCATGATAATAAGTAACTAGTTAATAGTGAGAATTGGACTGTAAACTGAAGTGTGTCTGCTGCTTGGTTTGATTCATGGCTTGTGACTCTTTAGGCAATGCTCTTTAAAATCCCTATGGGAGAAAAAAAATGTAATGGGAAAAATAGTTCTGGAAGCAAGGCCGCTGTAAAAGTGTCCTCAGAGTCCCTGAAAGCATTGAATCACTTTATTTTTCCGCCACCTAACACCTCCAAGCTTTTGATTGAAGCACGGCTTCCATAAGCCGCTCAGGAAGAGGCGACGGGAGGCAGGAGGAAGATGCGAGATCCTCGTAATTGATTAATATTAGGTCAATTGGTGCAACCCCTGGAGAAGCAGACCTCGAGGTCACAGACTTTAGGAGTCTGCTGTAATTGGATTTCAAATCTCATGAAGGCTTTCCTATTTGGTTATTAATTGAAAGGCCTTAATGAGCTCTTTTCTTGCCATCGGAGGTCATATTGGTGCCGAGGTGCCCATCCTGTGAGGTCAAAGGTCATGTGCCTTACAGCATTCCACTGCAGTTTTTATAACCTCCTCATAAATCGATCTCAATTCCCCCCCAAGGACTCCTTCACCTCCTCTTCTTCCTCCCGCAGAGCTCGTTTCAGAACATACCTCGAGATAATGAAGCATTGTTAAAGATTCACTTCTTTTACATTTTCAGTTTTATTTAGACACAAAAGGGATAGTTCACCCAAAAATGAAAACAATGTAATTTACTCGCTTGAGTATTATTGTAGGTCTTGTGTTTGTTCCGTTTGTTTGCAACTGTGATACAGAAATGCATTCTTACATACTTGCGCATTAAATATATTCGCTATATATTTGCTATGGATTTGCTGGCAATTCAAATTTAAGCAATTTTGTAAATTATTATTTTTTTTATTTTTTTTAAGTGTTTCAATTTTTTAAGTTGTATCGTCCAACTCTAATTTTCACACATAAATTCATTCATACGCAATATTCAATATTCATATGAATGTATTTATGTGATTGTAAATTGTAAAATTAATGAATTAAGGCGTTAAATCATAAAAAATCAATACATCTATTCCATAATCATATGCAAATACATATTAGTGTTATTTTAGTATCATTAATTTACTTTCATAGTTTTAATATATTAATATTTTGAATTTGATTTTATATTAAAATGTTTACATATTTCTATATATTTTTATTTAATAGAATTATTTATATATGTATATGTATGTATATATCTGTATATATATATATATATATATATATATATATATATATATATATATATATATATATATATATATATATATACACACACACAATATATAGATAAACTAAAACTTAATACAAAAGTTTTTGTTAATAGTTTGAATTTAATTTTATATTAAATTGCTTACATATTTCTATATATTTGTATTATGTTTTAGTTTATCTATATATTATTTTTGTTATTTTTGTAATTCAACTTAAACTAAACAAAATTGTTAAATGTTCCTTATGCCACTATCTGAAATCAAATAAAATGTATACAAGTTCATATATATCTTATTTTATTTCAGTTAATGGTTATTTTATTTCAAGTAATTAACATTTTTATTATGGTTTTAGTTAAAGATTTTTTTAATAACTGAGACTCATTTATAACTGTGTGTGTTTTAAAATGCATAACACATCTCTGTTTGTTCTGGTTATAGGTATGGAAAAATCGTATCAACCAAGGCCATCTTAGACAAAACCACAAACAAATGCAAAGGTACGTACATTTATGTTCTCCCCTCTTGATTTGTGCGGCTCAAAATCTGTGCAGTTTAGTGTTTTGCCCTAAGAAGGGATTTCATATTCTTCTGAGAGCTGCCCATTGTATTGATGTGCTCACCTTTTAATTCAAATTTAATTAACAAATCACAAAACTGGCTTTTTGAAAGAAGAGATAATGAAAGAACACAGTTGTTTTAACAGTGAAGTGCAGAAGTGTGGTGTTTTTTCATAGGGGTTTTTAAAGGGATCAACCACAAAAAAAAATCTGTCAGTAATTCCTCACCCTCATTTCAAGACTTTCATTCATCTTCAGAACACAAATGACACATGTTTAATGAAATATGAGAGATTTCTGTCCCTCCACGACAGCTACTCAACTATCACTTTGACGCTTCAAAATGTTCATAAAGAGATCGAAAAAACGAATCCATATGAATTAAGTGGTAAGTCAAAATTTTCTGAAGAGTCTTGATTGCTTTATACAGTACTTAGGCTTGCTAGTATTTTTGCACACAGAAAGTGTGTTTAAGCCAGTTATTTATATCTCTAGTGTGTCAGTAGGAAATATCAGTTTACATTTATAAATGAATTGCCATTAATAATCCAGTGAGATTTTTGTATGCATAGAGTCTGACAATAGTCTCTGCTCCACATGGAGATCTGATCTCATCTTCATCGAGTCTGTCTGTGATTACATGAAGAAACAGAAAACACTGAGACGGACTAAATCCAGAAGAACTGAGACACTCGAGGAACCCTTCCTGCAGAGCTACAGGAACAGGTGTAGGAAGAGATCCAGGAGACAAAAGCCGCTTTAAACGCAAAGGGTGCTCACCCCAAATATCCATTTCATTTAGTTCATAGAGGTTCATCAATAAATAAAAGCTATTTATGTTATTATTTTTGACAGCATTCTCACTTTAAAGCATTCTGGCGAGTGCCTGAGCTTTTCCCAGTGCTGTAGTTCTGCAGGAAGGTTTCCTCGAGTGTCTGGGAGACGTCGCCTCAGTTCTTCTGGATATAGTCCGTCTCAGTTTCTTCATGTAATCACAGAAAGACTCGATGATGCTGAGATCACACCGGCTGCTGTCAGACTTTTTTTGCATAAAAAAAAATCTCACTGGATTATTACCATTAAAGGGACACTCCACTTTTTTTGAAAATAGGCTCATTTTCCAAGTCCCCTAGAGTGAAATAGTTGAGTTTTTGAATCCATTCAGCCGATCTTTGTATCTGGCGGTAGCACTTTTAGCATAGCTTAGCATAAATCATTGATTCTAATCAGTCCATTAGCATCGCATTCAAAAAATGACCAAAGACACTTTCAATATTTTTCCTATTTAAAACTTGACTCTTCTTCAGTTACATCGTGTGCTAAGACCAACTTGCGCCGCTGCAGCCATGGTACGGCCGTGAAGATCCGCGACTATTACGCAGGAATGAGAAAGTAGTTCCTAGCCATATAGGTGTAGAGAATCACAACTTTTCATTTTCAGTTGGTCTTAGCACATGATGTAACTGAAGAAGAGTCACGTTTTAAATAGGAAAAATATTGAAAGTGTCTTTGGTCATTTTATGAATGCGATGCTAATGGACTGATTTGAATCAATGATTTATGCTAAGCTATGCTAAAATTGCTACCGCCAGGTACAAAGATCGGCTGAATGGATTCAAAAACGGTAAAACTCAACTATTTAACTCTCGGGGACTTGGAAAATGAGCCTATTTTCAAAAAAAAGTGGAGTGTTCCTTTAATTGCAAAATGAATGTTTGGAAATGTAAACTGATATTTCCTACTGACACACTACAGTAAAAGATATAAATAACTGACTTAAAAACACTTTTTGTGTGTAAAAATACTAGCGAGCCTAAGACTTTTGCACAGTACTGTGTGTGAACATAATGAATTGAGGCTTTTATTATGCTTACAGATCCATTGAACGCACTGTAATAATATTCTGTCAAAAGTGAATAATGCCGCTACCCTAAGGTCTATTGCAAGAACTAAGGTGCCACTTTAATGGACAAATAAAAACATATCAATATATTACATTCCAGTCTTGCTTTATTTTAAATTGCCAGCAAAATCATTGCATTATATTATGCAAGTGTTGTGCGATGTGTGAGTGTTTACGCAGGCGTTGGTTTACGTGTTCACGCCCTGCTTTCCATCATTGTGCAGCTATGCTGCCGTGGGTGTATCAGAAAACAGATATCAGTCAGCTTGTCACTGCTTCCCAGACCCCTCGCTGTTATTCCTGTCCTGGCCTCGGTGTCTTGACTGAGGCCTCTGGGGTTTGTTCCAGGATCTGGCTCTGTTCCTGGGCTTGGCACCTCGGGACACGCCTGCCCTGGAGCGTGTGGCTTAGTCACAGCGCTGTGGATTATTTATGTGCTGAGTCATTTCAGTCAGGCCCGAGGAGGGTGTTGATGGACCGGCTTCACGTCTTAGTTTCCTGAAGTCCAGCCCTTCTCAACCCCGCAGGAATTTTAAAGAAGCCGGATGGAAAATGTTAACCCTGAGTATCACTGTGATGAACAAATGCAAATGATCTAAACCCAACCCACCGTCGAAGCAGCGAAGCCAGACTTTCACTTTCACATCAAACTGCTAAACACTGTATTGTATACTTACTTGTGATTTTGCTGGAAGTGTAACAACAAGCTTTTTACTTGACTGAAGATCATGTACAAGTTTTTAGTTTGACAATTAAAGGCACAATGTGTATGTTTTTTAGATTAAAATAGAAAACCACTAGAACTGTTATATAATTTGTTGACATGTGAGCAACTGTTTGGAGACATTCATCGACAGGAAACGAATAATTGTTCTCCAGCTCAACAAAGTTAGTCTTATTGTTTAAATCTCCTGTTCTTGATTTACCGCGAGTACCATGTTTTATCATCTCACTGCTGTGTGAACAAGTGTCTCATAGTAGCGCAGAGAGTAGCATTATAACATCACTTTAACACACTCAAATGTGTGTTATATGATAAAACAGTGCTGTGTTACCACACACACACGAGCGGAAGAAGCGACTATGGCAGAATAAAAGCTCTAGGCGTTATCAAGCTACACTTTTGTTTTAAGTAAGCGACCTCTAGCGGAGAAAATGAGTTTAAACCTGATTCAATGAATCATTTATAGCATCACTTTAAGGGGTTATACGATGCGATTTCCTGTTTTCCTTTCTCTGGTAGCTGTTTGTGCATGTATAAGATCTGCAGAGCTACAAAGTCTCAAACCCAAAGAGATGTTCTTTGTAAAAGTTAAGGCTGAGCCACACCTTCCTCAAATGCTTCGTTTAAACACCCCCCCCACAAATCAACATCAGTCTGTGGGGGGGGAGCTTCATAACACCGCCCACATGTACACGCAAAGAAAGAAGGCGTAACTGTCATCTGCGCCGCCATTTTGTTTGTTTTTCGTTGCGAAAGCCAAACTACTTTGTTTGGCCTTCCAAAAGAGGACACAATTATAAAACAGTGGTTAAGATTTATTTACGACACAATCCAAATATTCGACTGTGTGCTGCGCATTTTTCGGAGGGCTGTTTCTAGCACCTTGGAGAGCACAGACCGTTTCTACGTCATTTGTCATTTCCACGGTAACAAATGCTAATTTACCAATCTGATACGTTCTGGTCCAGTCGCGCTGGCCACATTGATCGATCAGCTTGGTCATCTGCATCATCCGGATCAGGTCCGAATTAATAAGGTAGAACCGATATTATCATCTGTCATTATTGCTTTGCTTCGGGAGCTGATGTTCCACATATGGTAAGGAGCGTGACATTTCCGTCAGATGCTTCAATATGTTTCTATAAAATGTTCAATCATTTTTTTTTCTTCAATGGAAATTTGGTTACATGAACAAAGGCACTCACTCTCTGGTAACCTAGCAAAGTAGGGAGAGACACGCTAACAGCCAATCATGTAACAGTATCATGTTTGGTTCAGTGACAGAACCGGCGTGGAGTGATACGTGGAAAATGAGTGCCGGAAATTGTTGATTAATCAGGAAAACGCATCGGCTCGGCAATTTTTTTTTTTTTTAATAAGTCTGACCGTCAGATCAACATTGTCTGCAAATTATGCAAGACCGTCGTCCCCAACAAAACTTGTTTAACCACCTTAAGCCTTTTGTCTGGCTCCGCAGGAGAGCCTCCGCTGACTGCGCGCGCCTCATCCGTTTGGGGAAGTGTTTATACTCACGCGCTCGCCTTTGTGCTATTCATTGAAACGACAGGAGGGCAACTCGGAGTAATTGCTCTATAAACCATCAGGAAACAGCAGTGAGAAGAAGTAAGGTACACACGTGACAATGTTTACTTTATTCAACTTTACCAAAACCACACTACGAAAGAATCGTGTAAAACTCAATACAATTACTTGTGGCATTAGAACCGAATATATGGATGGGAGAACATGTACACAACTAAATTAACCGTCTCTTAAACATTTTCAATTAGTTTCGTGAACATTTTTATTAAACATGGATCTTTATTTTCAGTAAAAGGGCTTATTTCTGCTATGTAGGCTCATTTTGTAAATATAAGCGGCTGATTTAGACGCTCAAACTGTGTGCCGGTGTGATGAGATGTCGTGCTCGGCCAGATTCGCCTCGAACTCGTGCATCTTCGGTTGCGGAGCCGTGTGGAAAGTTCACTACCAAGCGCTCTCGATGCGCACCCTCGCAGACGCATCGAGTATTAACACGTTTACATTTTAATTATTTGAGTGTTTTCCATGGCTGTGTTGACATTTCTGTCTTTAAACTATGGGGATTATAATCAGAGGAAGGTTAAGTTTAAAATAAAAATGTTTAAATGTTATATATTTTTCTCCTGGTCTTTATTTTAAATGGGTCATAAAAATATTAATAACCGTTATGAAACACTTATATCATGATACAGTTTTCAGCCATATCGCCCAGCCCTACGCTTAGGGCCAATCACAATGCACTGGATCGCTGGCCAATCAGAACACAGCGCGCTTTTCAAAACTACGTGTTTCAGAAATGAGGGGCATAGAGGAGCAACAATAATGTATGGTATGTGTAAAATAGTGACTTTTATAAACCTGAAACTGCATAAACACATTGCAAATACACAAAATAATGTTCTTTTAGACCCCTTTAACAGTACTCAAGAAGACTCTCAATTTTTCATATGTCAAAATGTTTTAGTAAAAATATATATGTTGGATTATATTGCTGTATGTGTTGTTATATTGGTAAATATTAATGTGTGTATACTTGCATTTAAACCTTTTGACTCACTACAGTGTGATGGTTTGGTTGAAATGTTGGTTCCTCTGATTAAAAAAGAAACTATTTCATAAGCATAAAAGAGGTTTATATCAGTTTAAACCAGCTTTACTAAACACCACATTGTGTTTTCTCTTACATCTTATCAATTTGATCTGATATGAAATGATGTTGATGTCCGTAGCAGATGGATCATACCTGTGGCTGCGTTTAGTGAGTGTTTCTCTGTCCTGTACGTCATGTATATTTGAGCTATCAGTCAGGATGTTCTGTGCTGGCTGTGTTTGTGGTTTGACCTGTTCGCTGATTAAATATAGCAACGGGCTGAAGCAGAGGAGTGTGAAGGGAGGAGCTGAGCGTAAGGACTTATCTTGGATCAGCTTCCTCGTGTCCATTTAATTGTTCTCATTAGGGGAAGCAAACAGTGATAGTGCAGCGGTTCTCTCACCCTGGGCTCTGTGATAGATGACTCACAGCACACTTACTCACACGCGCTGAGATAAGACGCTCTCTTCGGCGGGCGCTTTGGTCCTTCCTGCCCTTTAAGTGGCGGCCGCTGATGTTTTTACCCAATACACACTTTGCACACACTCTCAAGAGTCCTGTGTCTGTTGTTGTTTTGTGCATTAAGAAAGTATATACCCATCAGATAGTGTCATTTAAGATCCTCTGAGATCCAATTTCTGGTAAATTGCATCACGGTTTCCTGTAAATTACATAATTACAAATTGTACATGGATAAATGTGCACTTAATCGAGTTTTTCTGGATTTGACTGAGGGATTAAAGCTGATTAGCAAATTAAGCAGGCAAAAAACCCATCTTAATTCATGCTTTCTGTTATAAACTTTTTGGCTTTGAAAGTGGTCTTGGACTTTTTAGTATTTAATGTACACTCACCTAAAGGATTATTAGGAACTCCTGTTCAGTTTCTAATTAATGCAATTATCTTATCAACCAATCACATGGCAGTTGCTTTAATGCATTTAGGGGTGTGGTCCTGGTCCAAACTGAATGTCAGAATGGGAAAGAAAGGGGATTTAAGCAATTTTGAGCGTGGCATGGTTGTTGGTGCCAGACGGGCCGGTCTGAGTATCTGAGTACAATCTGCTCAGTTACTACGATTTTCACGCACAACCATTTCTAGGGTTTACAAAGAATGGTGTGAAAAGGGTAAAACATCCAGTATGCAGCAGTCATGTGGGTGAAAATGCCTTGTTGATGCTAGAGGTCAGAGGAGAATGGGCCGACTGATTCAAGCTGATAGAAGAGCCACTTTGACTGAAATAACCACTCGTTACAACCGAGGTATGCAGCAAAGCATTTGTGAAGCCACAACACGCACAACCTTGAGGCGGATGGGCTACAACAGCAGAAGACCCCACCGGTTACCACTCATCTCCACTACAAATAGGAAAAAGAGGCTACAATTTGCACAAGCTCACCAAAATTGGACAGTTGAAGACTGGAAAAATGTTGCCTGGTCTGATGAGTCTCGATCTCTGTTGAGACATTCAGATGGTAGAGTCAGAATTTGGCGTAAACAGAATGAGAACATGGATCCATCATGCCTTGTTTCCACTGTGCAGGCTGGTGATGGTGGTGTAATGGTGTGGGGATGTTGTCTTGGCACACTTTAGGCCCCTTAGTGCCAATTGGGCATTGTTTAAATGCCACGGCTTACCTGAGCATTGTTTCTGACCATGTCCATCCCTTTATGACCACCATGTTCCCATCCTCTGATGGCTACTTCCAGCAGGATAATGCACCATGTCACAAAGCTCCAATCATTTCAAATTGGTTTCTCTAACATGACAATGAGTTCACTGTACTAAAATGGCCCCCCCAGTCACCAGATCTCAACCCAATAGAGCATCTTTGGGATGTGGTGGAGCAGAGCGTGCCCTGGATGTGCATCCCACAAATCTCCATCAACTGCAAGATGCTATCCTATCAATATGGGCCAACATTTCTAAAGAATGCTTTCAGCACCTTGTTGAATCAATGCCACATAGAATTAAGGCTGTTCTGAAGGCGAAAGTGGGTCAAACACAGTATTAGTATGGTGTTCCTAATAATCCTTTAGGTGAGTGTATATACATTTTTATTTTTGTATTGTATTTTTATTATTTTTCATTTTAATTTTATTTAATTGTATTATATTTTAATTTTATTATATTTACATTTTTATTATTTTAATTTAATTTTTTATTGTATATTTGATTATTTTCCATTTAATTGTTGTATCTTATTTTATTTTGTTTTATTTTGATAAAACAGATGTATTTTATTCTAATTTTATGTATTTATTTATTATTATTGTTTTAATTTTATTGGATTTCTTTTTATTTAATTGTATATATATATATATATATATATATTTCATATGAGAATCACCTTAGAGAATAATGGAAATTACAGGGAATAAAGGCAAAACCGGATATTAAGATTATTATTAATTAATCAATAATGTTTATTCATAATTTTTGGCAGATTTTTTTTATTTTTACCCTATAGATTTACCCTAGTACACCTTGTTTTCCAGGTTGAAAGTGTGTTATTCGTGTGTGCTGTCTCTTTAAAGGTGTATCTAACACTGTGTTGTGGTTGTCTTTCTCTCAGGGTATGGCTTTGTGGACTTTGACAGCCCTGCTGCTGCTCAGAAAGCCGTCAGCGCTCTGAAGACCAGCGGCGTTCAGGCTCAGATGGCAAAGGTAAGAGCACACCTGCGCACACCTGTTCTTCCTGTCACCTGCAGTGACACGCTTCACTGAACCCGTGTGACGTCAGCCGACTGTGATGTCAGAGGCAGACGGGTGTGAGTGTGAATGCATGTACTTGTGGCGTTCATAGGGAGGATTAAGACACACCCTCACAGGTGCAGCATCCAGACGAACCCGCTGAATGTTTCAAGGACAAACAGAAGCCTGTTTTTGTACTGACAAATAAACGCTGTTTAATATACATCCTTAAGATTTTTTCATGACGATTAAACAAATATTTCATTATGCCTCAGGCCTTGTTGCCTTTGTTTTGCATTGCATTTGTGTGGTTTACATTCCTAAATAATTAGAAGCCATCATGGTGACGTCTTGTCTGCATCTGTGAAGACCGGGCCCTATAAATCACATCACTCTCAACTCTAGTGAGCCATCTACATAGGCAGTATTTTAAAGGAACACTCCACCGTTTTTAGAAATAGGGCTTATTCAACTTCTTTCCTACATTTAGATATGTGGGCAAATGCATTTTTTTCTCAGTGCATGCATTGTTTTAGTTTGGCAGGGTCGCCGCTAGCTTAGCTTAGCATAATTAATGGAATCCTATGTTGCCAGCTAGCATGTCCCGAGTAAAAGTGATATCACACAACACATGCACAACATACGCCGATATGTTGACGGATGTTTGGGGATTTCATGTGTTGTGTGATATCTCTGCACCCAAGTAGCAGTGCTTCGCCTGTGCTTCCCATAATATAGTCCCAAGTTAATATCTGCCTAGGAAATCTCCTAGTCTTAATCTGCATCGCTATTTGTGCTCAGTGTGAATACGCAGGCCACAAGAAGTAATTAGGTGTTTGTTTGTTTGTTTTTTATCACTTTTACTCGGGACATGCTAGCTGGCAGCATAGGATTCCATTCATTATGCTAAGCTAAGCTAGCGGCGACCCTGCCAAACTAAAACAATGCATGCACTGAGACAAAAATGCATTTGCCCACATATCTAAATGGAGGAAAGAAGTTGAATAAACCCTATTTCTAAAAACGGTGGAGTGTTCCTTTAAGGCATGCTCCTTTCTCTCCCCGGTTTTATTTCTAAACAAATGAAAGATGTTCGATTGCCTGGAGTTTAAGTCTGTTTTTGTTAAGGGAGGATGTATATTGCGAATATTCATTCCTTTTGTTTGTTTTTTGTAAAGACAACTTATATTGACTCGGACTTGTTGTTCTTGGTCGTTTGTGATGATTCACTAACAAGTTAATTGGAGCATCAGAATTTGCATGCATATTTATTTAAAGGGCAAGTGTGTAATTAAAACAGAACTGCAGACTGGATATGGTTATGATAAAGTATATCAGTACTGACAGTGTTGTTTGTGCAGAAGATTTCAAGAGCACAGTTAGGCTTTGTCCTAAAGGAATAGTTTGCATGAAAAAAATGAAAGTTTTCTCCTGCACAGTACATTAGAAATGGAGGTGCTTGGACGAGACTTGTGCTTTTTTTTATGCTCTCACTCTGACGCAGACATCTTGGCGTTTCGTCCTTGGATGTATCGTCCTCTCACCTTGTTTATGATATAAACAGATGGTTAGACATCAATATCTCAGACAGGAAGCCCCTGGAGTGACCAAGTGACATGGCACTCTGTCTGAACCCTGCACTCTGGCTTTGTTTGCTAAACTAGCGTACTATTTTTAAGCGTGTACTTTATACGGCCTACTTTGTTTTAAAAATATGTACACATTATGCAACGATAAATCCCTTTAAAAACGTCTTATGCTGCATTGTTGTCCCATGATTTCATACTGTTGCATGTTTAATTCAGCAGGTGTCTTGCTGTTATCATATCAGAAATCGCGTGTGTGTGCGTGTGTGTGCGTGTGCGTGCGTGCACATGGGAAATTAAACTGTCTGTTGGCAGTTTAATATTCACAGACACTATCCTATATTACGATTTGATTTAAGTGTACTGACCTTATTTTTAGTTATTAATCAACAATTTTACAAATTTCATGAAATTCCACATTATACAGTAAACTCAGTTTTTATTTCGCGATTCCGTCCGTGCCTCCTGCATTGTGGAAATCTTAGGGCCCTAGAATAGTAATGATTTGTCACCTTTGGCTTGGCTTGCTCAGTTGGGGACACTCAATTTTCAACTAAATATCCAAATACATGTAATTACTAAAATAAATTAATATGACAATTGAAATGAGCCAGATGACATCACCATTTTCTACAGAGCGGCTGTACAGCCGAATCAAAATCTGCTGCATTATTTTCCTGTTAACACTGTGAAGCTGCTTTGAAACTATCAGCATTGTAAAAAGCGCTATATAAATAAAGTTGACTTGACTTGATGATTTATGAATAATGATGATGATTTATGGCAATTGTAATAGGCAGGTCATGAATGCAAATGCAAACTTCACATATTGTGCATTGTATACATACTATATTGTAGTGCAGGAATAGTAAGAGTAATATATTCTGAACATAGTCTTCTTACACCTTCACATATGCCATGCATTCTCGTTCACACATATACACTTAGGTTTTTCCCTCTCACTTTCTCGTGTACCATCTGTGTCTGACACACACTTACTCTATACACATACTGTGTGCTTTTTATGTCTAAGTCACATGGTTCCTTGTTAAGTAAATTGTTAGCAGGTGACACACATGCAAGCCCACACACACCGATACCACTTGCTTCGTACTAGTCTAGTATGATATTTCACACTAAAATGAATAGTTTCAAATCTTGCATGTTTTTCGGTGTGGTGGAAATTGGTATCTGGTGTCTAATGTGAGCTGATCAGCGTTTGCTCAGTATCTGTACACTTGTTATGAGCGTAGATCTCTTAATGCCTGACCTGAGAGATGTAATTCAGCATTGCGTGCCTGAAGCGGCTCAGTGTCAGAAGGTTCCAGCGCTGAGCTGATTTCCATGTCTGAACAGCCTCGCTCTGTCCGGTAATCTGAGGCCAGCTACACCAGCCCGGCGTAACTTAGCCTATAGGTGTATGTAGATTTTGAATAATAATATTTAAATAATAGTCTTGAAAATGTCATGAGATAACACATGGAGGAATGGGAATGATGCACACTTGATGATGCTTTTACTCTGATGAGCGGTTTGCTCCAACCAACCCAACTTATTTCTTAATGTAGCGAAAATGTACGATTTATGAAGAAATTCAAATGTAGACACAAATGCATTTTGTAGACAAATATAACCTATATTTTATGTTTGTATTTATATGTTCAAATATTATACATTTAATATAATATGTATTTAAATTAGGACTGTCATTCGATTAATCAAGATTAACTCCAAAATAAACGTTTGTGTACATAATATATGTGTGTATGGTGTATAATTATCATGTATATTTAAATACACACACATATATGTATATATTTAAGAAATATTTGCGTGTGTGTGTGTGTATATATATATATATGTGTGTGTATATGTATATATATATATATATATATATATATATTTATAATATTTACATTTATATATTTTATATATATATATATATATATATATATTTATAATATTTACATTTATATATTTTATATATATATATATATATATATATATATATATATATATATTTATAATATTTACATTTATATATTTTATATATATATATATATATATATATATATATATATATATATATATATATAATATTTACATTTATATATTTTATATTTATATATATATATATTTATAATATTTACATATATATATATATATATATATATATATATATATATATATATATATATAAATATAAATATATAAATGTAAATATTTTAAATATAAATACAACAATTTTTTCTTAAATGTATACATGCACGTGTGCATTTATATATACATGATAATTATACACACATATATTATGTACACAAACCTTTGGATGCAGTTAATCACAATTAATAGTTTGACAGCACTAATATAAATACATATACATTAATGCTCACTATGTCCTCAAACCATAAATCAATACCTCATGTTGATTCAAATACATGCACAGTAGGGCATCTGCAAACAGAAACAAGTATACATGGATATTTCATATTAATATAATTTTCTGTCCAATTTTAGTGTGTTACTTTCAATAAAAGTGTGGTTATTTTATTTTATTGGCTAGTATTAAAAAAAAAAAAAAATTAAAATGACTGAATTTAATAAAAAAGTTTCATGTTAATAAAATTATACAAAAAAAGCTATTAATAATATTTAAAAAGCATTTTCGGCCCAGAATTTTCATTTCGGTGCATCCCTAATATACATCCCTAATAATTATATTATATAATATTATACTATATTATATTATATATTGCGTTATATTATATTTATTATTTATATATAAATATATATTTTGTTTTGTTTATTTATTTATTTTTTAATAAATATAACAAGATAAGGGCAACTCCTTTTTGTGCAGTTTAAAAAAGACCACATAGAACAACATTTAGAAACACAAAAGGACATTACATAAAAATTGTTAACAGTAAAAAGGGACATAAAAAAAGAATAAATAAATATAAAAATGTTTTAAGGATTCGTTGATGAATAGAAAGTTCAAAAGAACAGCATTTATTTGAATAATTTAAAAAAAGTTAACAATGGAAATGTCTTTTGTGTCACTTTTCATCAATTTGATCTTGCATTTTTATTTGACATATTTCAGGCAATTTTAGTACATCTTATTCATGATATTTTGCTGACAGCACCTTTTAAACAAGAGCTTCCGTATGTCTGGCGTAGCCCGACCCTGATGACCAGGGTTAGCACCGGTATGCGGCTCTGGTATTAGATTTCAGTCAGGAATCCGGATAAGTCTGTTTAAAAACCACACCAGCGTTTTAGTTCTCCCCCTGGAGCAAGCCAAGCACATCGTGAATTTATTTGCCATTCAAAGACGGGCACATAAAACACCCACTATTTGCTACAGTGTTCAACCTTCGCTGTTTAGTTATGGACGTTGTCATTTGTAATAGCTCCATCTTTTAAAAAATAATCAAATAAACTGTGTTTTTGAAGACGCTCCAGCACCCGTTTGCTCTTCCGTCCGTGACCCGTGATGGAGCAGCGTTCTCAGGGTACAACAGCTCCGCGCCGGCCCTCTCCATTGTTTCCTAATGGTGCTATGCTGATTTTTTCTGTCAGCGTATTACTTTAGTAATCCAATCCCGCCTCTCCCTTGTCTTCTCTTTGTTCTGCTCATTTTTCCTCCATCTCTTAGGGGTGGAGATTGAACGCAGTAGGATGTTAATGAATATTAATGTAGCGGCCCTTTTGTCCCTGGGGAGAGTCTCTCTCTCCCTCTCTGCCTGTTCCTCTTCTCGTTTCTGCTGATGGAAGGGAAACTACGGCAGGAAATCAGTCGACGTTTCGCCTGCTTGGATGGGGGGTGGCCGAGAGCCGCATGCAAATGAGACGCTCATCAATATTAATGCTCACCCTTTATTAGCTGGAGAGTATGGAGAGGGAGACATGTTTTCACTTTAGCTTCTTTTATGGATTTAATTCACCTGTACTGTGCAAGTATTTAGATATTGTCTTGATTAACAGTTATACTAAAGCTTAATGAGCTGCCTACCTAGACAGCATGTTAAGGCATCGACACAAAGCCTTCCAAAACTTAGGCAGCATTGCATGTGTCCTTTGCAGAGAGATACAAGTTTCCCCTAAATGTAAAATGCAATATTATATGATTTTTTTAATGCATATACAGTGAGGAAAATAAGTATTTGAACTTATATTTTGCAAGTTCTCCCACTTGGAAATCATGGAGGGGTCTGAAATTGTCATCGTAGGTGCATGTCCACTGTGAGAGACATAAAATCCAGAAATCACAATGTATAATTTTTTAACTATTTATTTGTATGATACAGCTGCAAATAAGTATTTGAACACCTGAGAAAATCAATGTTAATATTTGGTACAGTAGCCTTTGTTTGCAATTAGAGAGGGTGAACGTTTCCTGTAGTTTTTCCCCAGGTTTGCACACACTGCAGGAGGGATTTTGGCCCACTCCTCCACACAGATCTTCTCTAGATCAGTCAGGTTTCTGGCCTGTCGCTGAGAAACACGGAGTTTGAGCTCCCTCCAAAGATTCTCTATTGGGTTTAGGTCTGGAGACTGGCTAGGCCACGCCAGAACCTTGATATGCTTCTTCCAGAGCCACTCCTTGGTTATCCTGGCTGTGTGCTTCGGGTCATTGTCATGTTGGAAGACCCAGCCTCGGAAGGAGGTTTTTCCCCAAAATCTCGCAATACATGGCCCCGGTCATCCTCTCCTTAATACAGTGCAGTCGCCCTGTCCCACGTGCAGAAAAACACCCCCAAAGCATGATTCTACCACTCCCATGCTTCACAGTAGGGATGGTGTTCTTGGGATGGTACTCATCATTCTTCTTCCTCCAAATACGTTTAGTGGAATTATGACCAAAAAGTTCTATTTTGGTCTCATCTGACCACATGACTTTCTCCCATGACTCCTCTGGATCATCCAAATGGTCATTGGCAAACTTAAGACGGGCCTGGACATGTGCTGGTTTAAGCAGGGGAACCTTCCGTGCCATGCATGATTTCAAACCATGACGTCTTCGTGTATTACCAACAGTAACCTTGGAAAAGGTGGTCCCAGCTCTTTTCAGGTCATTGACCAGCTCCTCCCGTGTAGTTCTGGGCTGATTTCTCACCTTGCTTAGGATCATTAAGACCCCACAAGGTGAGATCTTGCATGGAGCCCCAGTCCGAGGGAGATTGACAGTCATGTTTAGCTTCTTCCGTTTTCTAATGATTGCTCCAACAGTGGACCTTTTTTCACCAAACTCCTTGGCAATTTCTCTGTAGCCCTTTCCAGCCTTGTGGAGGTTTACAATTTTGTCTCTAGTGTCTTTGGACAGCTCTTTGGTCTGGGCCATGTTAGTAGTTGGATTCATACTGATTGTATGGGGTGGACAGGTGTCTTTATGCAGCTAACGACCTCAAACAGGTGCATCTAATGTAGGATAATAAATGGAGTGGAGGTGGACATTTTAAAGGCAGACTAACAGGTCTTTGAGGGTCAGAATTCTAGCTGATAGACAGATGTTCAAATACTTATTTGCAGCTTTATCATACAAATAAATAGTTAAAAAATCATATATTGTGATTTCTTGTTTACATCACTGTTGTCATGAAGGGCAAAATTAGCCGTTTAGACCAAAACTAGAATTTGTCCCAGGCTGTAAACATGTTTTATTCTGCTGTAAAGTTGGGCATTTTAACATGAGCGCAATGAGATTCTGCCTCCTTCTGGAGCCGGTCCCTAGTGGCCAGTCGATGAACTGCAGTTTCAGTCACTTCCGTATCGGCTTCAAGAGAGATTGCGGGAGGTTGCCGTTCGGTATTACCACGCATTACCCCTGGTGGGGGGACACCTGGTAGGGGGCCCTATGCAACCGCTTATATCGCTTATTTGGTAGGGCCGGCACTGGGCGAGTGACCCCGTTTTGTATACTTTTTAGGCCCTTTATGTATATAACCAGGCACAACCAATGACGAATGACAGGAAAATATATTTGTTACTAGGATTCTAATTGTCCGTGTTGCACTAGGTAGCTCCGCCCACAGTCAAATTCTATTTCTAGGTATTATACATAACTGTATATTAAACGTCAAATTCTGACTGGCTGTGATTATATTATACCTTTTGCTCTCACAGAGTGGGCAGACAAACTGCTCGTTGCTTTGAGTTTGTTAGGACGTGTATGAAGACATCTATGTAGGCAGCTCACTGGATTATTGAACGGTCAGTGATTTCTGTTGTCAGATCTCCAGGTGTTCATCCGTTAACTGATGAAGTGTGTATGTACTGTGACGGAGCTCTGGCAGTGTGTGAATTGAACTGAATGATAAGATCTGACGGCCTCAGGTGTTTTTACAGGTGTATGTAACTCAGATGTGAATATTGGCACCCTTTTAAACTAAAACCTTAAAGGGATAGTTCACCCTAAAATGAAAATGAAGTCATCATTTACTCATCCAGGTGTTCTAATGCAGTGTTGTTCTTTTATGGACCACAAAAAATATATAATCCATATAATGGTAGTGAATAGCGACCAGCATCAAGCTTTTTAAAAAGACGCAAATGTATCACAGAATGAACCCATGTGACGTGTCGTATAGTCCAAGTGTTCTGGGCGTATCTGATAGGGTTTACTGAAAAACAAGCCGAAATGTAATGTATTATTTAACAAAAATCCTGACCTTGGCCGTTGGTCTTCTGTGCTCGACTGTGAGTGTTCACTCCGACTCGCCCAGAAAAACACACAATCACACAAGTTTTGATTATTATAGATACAGATTAAAAATTACATGATGAAAATTGTAGTTAATAATGTAATCTATTAGATTACACATTTTAAGACATGTATTACAATTTTTTTATTAAAAAATTATAATTTTATAAGCATTATATAATATATTCAGAATATCAGAAAATATTATAATATGAATATTAATATTAAAATATTACATGTATATAAAAAACTATATACACTATATATAAATAAAATGTATATAAATATAGTTTATAAGTTGATTTAAAATAAAATATAAATAAGTATAAAAAATATATAAATAAAATAAAATATAAATATATAATTATATAATATAAATCTAATTATATATATATATACTACCCACCACTGATGATTTAGTGACGTTTTCAGCCGGATAGCAAATAAACTAGCGAAAGTTTCACAGTTTTTGTCTCTTTCTCTCTCTGTCACACTCCCAACAGCAACAAGAGCAGGACCCCACTAACCTGTACATATCTAACCTGCCGCTGACCATGGATGAACAGGAGTTAGAGGCCATGCTGAAGCCCTTCGGACAGGTCGTCTCCACACGCATCCTGCGGGACAGCAACGGGGCCAGCCGAGGGGTCGGATTTGCCAGGTGAGTGTCCTCATGTCTGACCCCAAATCACCATATCTGCTCTTGTTGTCGTGCTGTCATTTGCTGTGAATTCCCCCTGGTTCAAGACTGTAGCGTCAATCAGGGCACAGGATTCAGACGTCCTGGAAAGCCCCTGGCTTTCTGCCTACCACAACACACTTCAGACCCTCCCATGATTCTTAGTGCCAGTCAGTTGCTTGAAAATATATCTGTGTATCTGACATATCAGCACGGCAAAGCCAGGAAACTGAACTCTCTGAACTCCTCTTGGTTAATTCATGACACACAATGCAAGTAAAAACCTGTACTAACCCTAGTGTCGTTCACTTGAGTGAAAAAGAAGTCTGAACTGGTTGATTTAATCAGAGAAGCAAGTTTTTAAATATTAACGATATATTGAATAATGACAATAGTTCGGTCATGTTGGTTTTGATAGCTCCACGTAGCCAAGCGTTTATGAAAATCTCAATCTATACTCCCTTTTGATGATATTCAATACCAATCTCTGTTTGTTCTGAATATGATTAGTGTTATTTATTTTTTGTAGTTAGTTAGATAATAATAATAAGCGCTCAGGAAGAATGATATTTAACCATCATTTATATGCACAAATATAACAAAATAGCATTTTTTAATTCATATAAATACATTTTAACTGCATATTTAAAAAGAGTTATTTTCTATCATTGAAATACTATTAAAGTTTTTGTTAATATTTTAAAATATATTTTTAGTTAAAGTTTTAGTCAATTTGTTGTGTGTTTTATAGTTTTTTTTTAAATGTCCCTGTATAGTTTTTATTAATGTTTTTATTTTTATTTTAGTTATTTTAGTACATCAAGTTAAACACCATTAAAATAAGAAATGTTGCCTTGGAAACTAGAAATAAAATAATTAAATGTTTTTTATGCTTTAGTTTCTATTTTAGTTTTAATTTACTATAATAACACTGGTTCTTTGAACATTTTTGAGTGATGGCACGCATGAATCATTGAATCACTAGAATGAACAGTTTGAAGTGATTCACTGAAATGAATCAATCTTTAATTAAATGAGAGATGCTGTTAAAACCTCTTTATCTGAACAAGAAAATGAAGGCGAGTCTAATAACCAGCCATGCATTAATAGTGCATTAAAAATAGCGTAATCTTATTTTATAAATTGTAAAATGCCCTAGCTTTATTTGATTCAACATTGAAAGCTGGTGCAGATGATGGGAATGATGTTTTATACTCAAACCGGGAGTAAAATGTGATAATATGTTTCTCTAGGATGGAATCAACAGAGAAATGTGAGGCTGTCATCTCTCACTTCAATGGGAAATTTCTCAAAACACCAGCTGGAGTTATGGGTAAGTGTGTGTATGCGCGCTCTACGTTTACTTTAAGGGAATAGTTCACGCAAAAACGAAAATGCTATCATTGTTTGCTCACCCTCATGTTGTTTCCAAACTCTTTTCTTCCATAAGAGATTTCTGAAAAATATCCTTGCCTCTTTTTTCCCATATAATATGAGTAAATGATGACAGAATTGTCATTTTTGGGTGAACTTCTCCCCTAGTGTGTGTATTAACTCTGTTTGTGTGTGCATAAAGCACAGCGCTGCTCTGCTCGAGCACATTCATTCATTCTCTGGTAATGATTCTCCTCGGATGGGGTCTAAATGGAAACAGGCTTTCGGGCATGTGCCGCAACCATTCAGCCATACCAAACGGCTTTCGCACGAATGTAGATTCAGACTTGCTGCACGAAACGCTGAAATTCACAGCTGGGCGGAGCTTGATGTGCAGAACGCTGCAGTGAGAGCTTATTGATTCGTGGAGGTTCGTTTGGGGCTCAAGTGATAGCAATGCGTGCTAATTTTCTTTTACGGCAAGGCTTTGAGTGGAATCTAGGCCTGGTGTGGCCTCTCTAAGCATTTTAATTGGATTATTAGACTGAAATAGTCTCCACTGACCATGTCAGAAAGGAAGGAAGGGGATTATATGAAGACAGCTTCCAAATTAGATGCGTGTTCTCCAAGCAATGTGGGAAAGTTATTGTGGATGGAGCCAGGAAGCCTCAAAGGGTTTAAGACGCAGATAGGCGGTGTATAACAGCTTGAGATTTAGCTGTTGCATTAATGCATTACATGTGCAATGAAAATATATAGTGGGTTTAGTCAAGACGAGGATTTTATGAGTTGCATGTTTACAGCTAGAGCAACTTTAAGGCACACCATGTTGCAACCCTTTTTACTTCCATAATCATGAAACATTATATTCAGAAAGAAAAAATACTTGTGTCAGGATTTAAGAATGCACAAATATTTAAAGGTCCCATGGCATGAAATTTTCATTTTATGAGGTTTTTAACATTAATATGAGTTCCCCTGGCCTGAATATTGTCCCCAAGTAGCTAGATATTTTGATCAGTGTAAACCGAGTTCTGGCTGTTTTTCTCTGCCTTTGAGAAAATGACAGCCCAGATGAACTGATCTGAAAGCTCTCCGGTTATGACGTGAACACCGGAGGGGTTACCTCCCCTTCCTCTGCTTTGCCCTCCCAAAGCATTCGGAGAAAATGTATTCAGTTTATGTCTGCACAGGCTTTACAAACAGACTTTATGATATGGATTCGACAGCACCGCGACAGAGAGTGAGTAACAGTGTTCATTAATGCCTGATCTGTGATCAGTGATTTCTGATGTGTAGCTAATCATTCAAGTTCACTCAGACTTTCTTTCTAGATCGTCGATCGCCGTCTTGATGCCCTAAGTGTAATGCATCAGTGAATCAAGCCAGTGACTAAAACGATCGTTTCTGTCAGTAGCATGAAACAAATCCCTTATTAAGTGATTCAACTACAGAGAGAGATCAGAACTCTCAGATACAAATAAGCTCGCGCTAACAGCACAGCGCTATTTTAATAACTCGGTAGAATAAAACTTCCTCCAGCTCTCCATGATTCATGAGTGCAGTCAGCCTCTCTCTCTCTCTCATGCATGCAGTCGCTAAACCACGCCCCCTCCGCAACATAATCTAACACTCATTTCAAATGCAAAGATGCCAGCCAATCACAGCAGTGGGCGTTTCCACTGAAGTCTCACAGCAGACACGCCCCTTGACACGGGGCATTCAGCCAGAGGGGTAATAACAGGATAGAAAAAATGCCTTTTATTTCAATATAAGTACACCTCAGAAATGAATAAATGAATACACATAAATGTAAGTTAATGTAAAATGTAACAGAAACATTTAAATCTATCTTGATGTGTTAAAAAAATAAAAAATAACTTGAAAAATAACTAACACGCTTATCCTCCATAATCTATTGTTATCCTTTTATAAATTATCCAAAGCAACTTGCATTGCATTTAAGGAACACATTTTATCCCTGGAAATCGTTTTAGGTTGCATTAATTTAAGTGCTAGATGATGAATCTTAAAGGGGTCATAAACTGCATTATTTTATAATATTTCCTGAGGTGTACTTATTATGTTAGTGTGATTTTTACAACAAAAATTGTCATAATTTAGAAATACAAGGCATTTTTCCTACCCTGATTTTAGCGTCAGATTTGAACGCTCTGTTTGAAGGGGCGTGTCTGCTGTGAGACTTCAGTGTAAACGCCCACTGCTGTGATTGGCTGCTGTGAGACTTCAGTGTAAACGCCCACTGTTGTGATTGGCTGCTGTGAGACTTCAGTGTAAACGCCCACTGCTGTGATTGGCTGCTGTGAGACTTCAGTGTAAACGCCCACTGTTGTGATTGGCTGCTGTGAGACTTCAGTGTAAACGCCCACTGCTGTGATTGGCTGCTGTGAGACTTCAGTGTAAACGCCCACTGCTGTGATTGGCTGACATCTTTGCATAACTCAATATTACATGTGTAGCTCTCGAAAACTTGTACCACGTTTTTAATATCACAGCTCTCAAATTTAACAAATCATGAAAAGTGTTGATTTATAGCATTATATTCAGATCTATGGCATTATATTCAGATCTATGGCATTATATTCAGATCTATGGCATTATATTCAGATCTATGGCATTATATTCAGATCTATGGCATTATATTTGGATGGTGGCATGAAAGCTTGCAGTGATGAGCATTGTAGCCGATCACAGACATGTTGAGTGCATGAATGCTATGATCTCGTCATTGCAACTCGATTTCTGCATTCAGCGTTTAGTCACTGGTTTGATTTACTGACACATAGACAACATCTGACTGAACATGAATCATTACACATCAGAAATGACTGGTCTCAGATCAGGCGTTAGAATTAACACGGTTACTCACATGTTGTGGCATTACTGTCGAGTCAATATCATAAAAAAGTCTGTTTGCAAAGTCAGTGCTGGAATTGCGACCAAACTTTTCCCACCAAACACAAATGAATAATGCTCAGCTGAGACATTCACATTGTTGAAAATAAATAAGCACATTCCTAGCATTAGGATCCTTTGGAAGGGGATGTTGTTTTTAGTCTTGTATCCTGATCGCTCTTCTCTCCTCGTCATCTCACTAACACTCAAGTGGGCGGGGCCAAAGTTGCGATGATGATGTAGGCGTTGATCAACATTATCTGCCTGCACAATCCGAGGCTGCACTTTCAGGACCGCATTTCTAGGACTATTTTTTTGTGACAGCGCCACCTACCGAATCGGAGAACTGCAATCCCAGAAACGCATTTCCAGCACCCTAGTTTTGGAGAACTGAAAGTGAAATTCTTTTTTTTAGGTTTTAGAGAGGTTTTTAAAGGTTTATTACACCCAAATACAGCTTGCTTTCTTGCAGTAATTATTGGGTCCAAGTTGCATAGTTTAATAACTCATCAAGTAAAATAAACAAGGAATGGTATAGGCTTTTCAGTCAATCACATTTTCAAAGTACAGAGGGACTACACAAGGATGACTCTGGGTAGATTTAAGATTGTGTAGATTTTATAAAATAATGTATTGCAACAGTTGAATTTGAACACACACAAAAACAAATTTGTTCATGACATGAACCACATAGAAAATAACTTCATGGACAACGTCTTCACTGACTCCTAAGAGAGAGAAAGATAGAGAAGTGAATGAAATAAGGAACATTTTTAATTTCAAATTTTAAAGATTTTAGTCACAGAGCACACACATTATATACAATACTAAATGATCAATCTTCATAACAAATAATGTTCATACTGTTACTGCATACTGTTCAAAGATTTGGGTGAACAAGTTCTTGAAACATTCATGTCAATAAAGCTAAACCGAGAAAATAAAAAATAATAGAGAGCGATGCAAGAAATCTGAATAGAAATAACATGTTATTTCTACAATAACATGACTTTTTCTGTCCTTTAAATATTTAAAGCACACATTGTGATACCAACCCGATGCTCTCCCCTATTTTCTCAATTGTTTCTCTATCATTCTATTAAATTTCTCCACTTCACTGAAATAGTAAATAAAGAACATAATCACTGCTGGGTTAACAGAAATGCTGTAAAAAAAAAAGGATACATTGGACATTGTGTAAAAACAATTCAATGTTCTGCTCTTACCTGTGATGATAAAGGTAAAAAAAAAAACATTTAAAAAAAAAAAAAAACAAGTTTATTTCATATAAATAAATAGACATAAGGGTTAAATAAAGGGACATTAGGGTTATGTCTAAGACTTGAGCACTTAATTCATATTTTGTCATACTTCTGCCTGCCCTGAGCTGTGTCCTTGTGCACTTTATATAGAGTACAGTACATGACACAATCTAACACGTGGTATTTTAACAGTTATGCCTGACTATAAAAACGTCATATTTCTCAACCAACATTATAAAACCAGGTCAAAATGAAGAGACATACTCATAACATGTATTGTGTGGTGACGTTAAACAGGCTAACTGTGAGCACGTGACAGCTAAAACATTAGGATTATTTTAACTTCCTTAAAATGAAGAAGAAAACGAGTAACTAACAGTTTCACAACGAACCCTTACACAGTTGTGTTGCGCAGTTGTGCTGTCACTAAGTCAACACAAGCTTTCAAACAAGTTTAGTTTAACGAATGTGCTAACAATTAATTTACAGCACTATCTAACGTATGATAGCTGATGCATTCCAGACTATTCAGCAAATCACCATCACTTCGGCTACATTCACTTTCCAATGAAATGCACCACGATTGTTTAAAATGTTAAAATAAAAACTGATTCACATGTGATACTCACACTCTGATCGTCATCCATCTTTGCTGGTCCTCTAATTCGCTCGGTGGCGTTGTCAGTAAAAACCTAGGGTCCTAGAAATGCGGTCCTGGGACTGCGGTCCTGAAAATGCAGCCTCCGGTTATGCAGGCAGATGCTACTCTCTATTATAAACACATTCCACAACGAGTCATTCTCTGGGTTTGCTTACAATTAAACCAGTTTTTTGGACTGACAAGGAAGTTTTCGGTTCTGAAACTTAAAGGATATTCTTATAGTATGATAAACTCATGTGAAAAGCTCAAGGAAAATTTGATTTCTCAGTTCATGACCCTTTGAAATCTTTAAACAGGTTGAAACGAAAAAATGAAACTCATCTGACATGGTGTTGTTATCTTGTCCTGCTCTGTATTTTCACTCCGTGTTTAATGTACTAAATAACATAAAGCATTCCTACTGTGGTATAACAAGATCTCCAAGGCTCGAGCCATTTCTGCAGTCACACTGTGATGGGTTTGGTCAGAGCGCTCAGCCGTGTTATGAGTGAGCAGTCAGCATCACGCTGAGAGTTCATGCACCTCCTCCGTGTCTCTCCGCAGCGCCGTCAGAACCCTTGCTGTGCAAGTTTGCGGACGGGGGCCAGAAGAAACGTCAGAGTCAAAATAAATATGTGCAGAATGGACGAGCCTGGGCCAGAGACGGGGACAGCAGACTTGTGAGTACTGCTCTTTTGCTCTCACCACCACGCTCTGTGTCCATATCACTTTTTGCAGCCATATATCACCTGCCACAGCTTGTTAGCAAACACACGGACAGCAGGGATGTTACACAACGCTAGTCATGTGGGTGGGTGTGTTTACACAAGCTACTCTAATACAGTCATATATTACGCCAACCACACAAGTGATACTGAGACTTGTGTGTGTGTGTAAACTGCTGAGTCATTTGATATTACCCATCATGACACACACGCTCTGTTCCAAATCCTAGTGAGCTTCCTACATAGGGAGCTAAACATTCATCATGCTAACTGAAATGTATCCTCATACGTGACTGATTTGTGACAAGAGACTCAACTCATAAGTTCTGTCAGTAGAGTCTGTTAGCAGTGTGATACTCCAGTAAGTATGGAAATCCATAGCACATGCAGATATTGGGTAAATGTACATTTTTTTTGTTCAATACACTTTGCGATTTAATTAATCGTATTTACATTTTTATTTATTATTTATTATTTTTTTTATTTTGTTAAATCAGTAATCTTTGGGATTTAATTAATCCTATTTAAAAATGTTATTTTTTTATCAATCAGTAATCTTTGGTATTTAATTCATCCTATTTAAAAAAAAAACATTTTAATTTATTTTATTTTATTTTGATCAATCAGTAATCTTTGGGATTTAATTAATCCTATTAAAAATATATTTTATTTTATTTATTTTTATTTTATTTTATTTTGATCCAAATAATTTGTGATTTAATTAATTATATTTAAAAAATATATATATATTTTATTATTTTTATTTTTATTTATTTTGATCCATTAATACTCTTTGGGATTTAATTAATCCTATTTTTTTTTTTTTTTACAATAAGTAATCTTTGGATTCAATTAATCCTATTTAAAAAAATATTTTATTTTATTATTTTATTTTAGTTTATTTTGATCAATCAGTAATCTCTGGGATTTAATTAATCCTATTGACATTTTTATTTTATTATTTTAGTTTATTTTGATCAATCAGTTCTCTTTGGTATTTAATTAATCCTATTTTTTTATTTTATTTTATTATTATTATTTTTATTATAATTTATTTATTTTATATGTTGATCCATCAGTACTCTTTGGGATTTAATGAATCCTATTTACATATTTTATTTTATTTTATTTTATTTTATTGTTTTATTTTATTTTGATCAATCAATACTCTATGATTTAATTAATCCTATTTAAATCTTCAAATAAATTTATTTTTATTTTATTTTATTTTGATCAATCATTACTCTTTGGGATTTAATTAATCGTATTTGTAATCAATATTTTTCATATTTTTCACAATGCATTCTGAGATTAGTATTTATGAATATTTCACAATATTGCTAATCCAAATAGAATGAACTAGTCAGATTTATCTGTTTGTAAAGATTTAGATTCAAGATGTTTACTCTTTTATTTTATTTTGATCAGTAATCTTCTGGATTTAATTAGTCGTTTTTGTAATCAATATTTCTTTTTCTTTATCTGCAATATTGAAGTTATTTTGTCGCAATGCATTCTGAGAATTTGCACCAGTATTAATTATAATAAAAGTTCTCTTCGATTGACTTAATTGTATTCATAATCAAGATTAGAATGATTTTGTCGCAATGAATTCTGGGATTGCCTTTCTGCAGTAGGTCTGGTCAAACGAAGTCTTCTAACGGTCTTCACACAGTCATGAGTCACATGGCCATTCAAAAAGTGACTTACAAGTGAGAAGAACAATAGAAGCAGTTGTGGCTGACACAACAACAGTAATATTTTTAAGGGTACACTATGTAACTGTAGTGGCCCTCTAGTGGTTAAAAACACAACTCGTGCATTTTGTGGAAGAGCATTGGCTCCACTTTATATATCTACTATGTATTAACATTTAAATTAATATTTGATGCAATGCATTTTTGTTTACATGATTTTACACTGCACTTATATAAAAAAACCTGCATGTAATTACACTGTCGACCCTTCTCTTACATCTTAATCCACCTTTAAACTGACCTATCCCACAAACCCGTCCCTGACCATACCCATGAGCACAATAAGCACATTATACTATATTTTTTTAGGCGAGTATATAGCAATTAAGTGACCCAAATATGTTTTTCTCTGTGTGAGGTTTGGTCTAGGGTTGTAATTATGCATACTTTATAGTAATTACTATAGAAACTACATTTAATGTGTAACAAGGACATTAAACTAAAGTGCTACAAAAAGTTACATCTTTAAGTAGCAAAATATCAAAGCAAGTGTCTGTGGCACAGAAACTTCCTCAAACTTCCTCAACTTTGCTCAGGGTATTTTAGTGGGTGATTCACGCACACTTTTCATCACCCTTTTAACACTTGAAAATCTACTCAGCATCTATGAGCTAAATAGTGTAAGAACATTGTTATAATAGTGTAATAATAGTGTTATTCATTCTCTCTCTCTCTCCTCCCACCCCCTCTCTCTCTCTCTCTCTCTCTCTCTCTGTCTCTGTCTCTCTCTCTCTCTCTCTCTCTCTCTCTCTCTCTCTCTCTCTCTCTCTCTCTCTCTCTCTCTCTCTCTCTCTCTCTCTCTCTCTCTCTCTCTCTCTCTCTCTCTCTCTCTCTCGTAGGCTGGCATGACCCTCACGTACGATTTACCCCACCACAGCTGCTATGCAAAATGGGTACGAGACAACAGCCGGTGTTGCTGCAGTATTTCTACAGTATCATAGTATTTATTAACATTTTTAATTAGCTTTTATTTTTATCATGTCATATATATTTTTATATATTTTGTTTCAGTTATTATTAACAATTGTATTTTTAATTAATTGCAACTCTTTTTTCCAAGGTTTTATACTCTTTAAAAGTTCTGGTTTCAGTTAACAGTAACAACACTATTATTAATATTATTATTTTTTGTTTGTTTCAATTAACAATAACAACACTATTAATATTATTATTGTTGGGTTTTTTTTGTCTCCGCTAACAACAACAGTATTATTATTAATATTATTTTTTTATTTGTTTAGTTGACAATTGTTTAGTTTGTTTTCAGCTAACAATAACAACACTATTATTCATATTTCCTTTTATTATTATTTTTTCAGTTAACAATAGCAACACTATTATTCATATTATTCTAATTTTTTTTTTGTTTAGGAAAGTTTTTCATCTAATATATTTATATTTTATTTAATTCCAGCTTTAGAATTCATATAAATGAAGGAATTTTAGTTTAGTTTACACATTGAGTAAAATAGTCAAGTATTATTTATACTTATCAATACTTGAACAAATGATATTTATATAACAGACGGTACTATAGTCATACTTTATCCAAGCTCTCATGCATCATTGCTTAAATATGCCCTCTTCCTCTCTCCACAGATTCTATCCGACCGCCTACAGTATTACAAACAGAATGATCACACAGACGCCCATGTCTCCATACATCTCACCTGTGTCCACATACCAGGTAACATCCGCTTCTGATCAAACGTCAGTGCTCACAGACCGCTCCAGGTCTCAGGGATGAGTGTATCAGAGCTGTCTTAAGGGAATCTGTGTTGTTCTCGTTCAGGTACAGAATCCATCCTGGGTCACCCATCAGCCCTACATCATGCAGCATCCGGTAAGTCTCATCCCTGCCTGTCTCTCATTATTCGTCTCATTCTGGTCTTGAACAGTGTTTGTGTGTGGGAGAACTACACTTGAACTGCGCATAGACTGAGAGTGTGGGCGACATCGACAGAGAGAGTCTAAACAAACATACTAAAGCATTAATAACGCTTTTCCACCGCATGGTAACGTTTGGTACGGTACAGCTCGGTTTAACTCGGCTCACTTTGGTTTTCCACTGCAAGCACTGCTACTTGGGCGCAGAGATATCACGCAACACATGGGATTTCATGTGTTGTGTGATATCTCTGCGCCCAAGTAGCAGTGCTTCGCCTGTGCTTCCCCATAATATAGTCCCAAGTTAATATCTGCCTAGGAAATCTCCTAGTCTTAATCTGCATTGCTATTTGTGCTCAGTGTGAATACGCAGGCCACAAGAAGTAATTAGGTGGGTTTTTTTGGATCACTTTTACCCGGGACATGCTAGCTGGCAACATAGGATTCCATTCATTGTGCTAAGCTAAGCTAGCGGCGACCCTGCCAAACTAAAACAATGCATGCACTGAGACAAAAATGCATTTGCCCACATATCTAAATGTAGGAAAGAAGTTGAATAAGCCCTATTTCTAAAAACAGTGGAGTGTTCCTTTAACTACAAGACGAAGACGTTCATTTCAAAGGAGGCTGATATAAACAAAATACTGCTTAAAAAAATAAATAAGTGCAGAAAGGCCACACTGCATGTCACAAATTGAATTAAATGGGCGAAATTGCCCATGCGAGCACGCTCTCATGTGAATGTTACTTTGACACGTACCACCTACCTAAGCATTGTTGCAGACCACACTTTCATGGAAACGGTATTCCCTGGTGGCTGTGGCTCTTCCAGCAGGATAATGCCCTGCCACAAAACACTAATGGTTCAGGAATGGTTTTCGTAGCACAACGAGTTTGAGGTGTTGACTTGCCCTCCAAATTCCCCAGATCCCAATCCAATCGAGCATCTGTGGGATGTGCTGAACAAACAAGTCCGATCCATGGAGGCCCCACCTCACAACTTACTGGACTTAAAGAATCTGCTGCTAACATCTTAGTGCCAGATACCACAGCACACCTTCAGGGGTCTATAGGAGTCCATGCCTCGACGGATCAGGGCTGTGTAGGCAGCAAAAAAGGGACCAACACTAATTTAGGAAGGTGGTCATAATGTTGTGCCTGATCAGTGTATTAAATAACCTACAGTAATTACTTCCATTCCGTCGTTTGTGCAGCTGTATTTAGGCGCAACATTGCCTAAAACGAAATAAAAGTTGACATTTTGTCCCTGATACGTGACGTGTGCTTCCTACTCTTGAAGAGAAGCAGCCGCCACAGTTGTGCAGGAAACACTGTGTGTGTGTGTGTGTGTGTGTGTGTGTGTGTGTTGTGTGTGTGTGTGTGTGTGTGTGTGTGTGTGTGTGTGTGTGTGTGTGTGTGTGTGTGTGTGTGTGTGTGTGTGTGTGTGTGTGTGTGTGTGTGTGTGTGTGTGTGTGTGTGTGTGTGTGTTTGTGTGTGTGTGTGACCCAGATGCTGGATTACAGTGTCGTTGAAGCCCACACCAACATCAAGAACCTGAGATGTGTGTGTGTATGTGTATGTATGTGTGTATATGTATGTGTGTGTGTGTGTGTGAGATCAGTGATGACTGCAGGGCAGATTGCAGGTACTAAGTGAAGCTCAGCTGCACGCATGACGGCTTCGAGCAGACTAAATGAGACTCTGTGTGTTCTTCTTTTTGAGTGGGTGTGTATAATGTAATAAGTAATGTGTGGTATAATGGGCTTATGATTTTGTGTGAGTCAGTACGTATAAAGCTGAGCGCTGTGGATCATAAATGTGGAAAGTGTGGCATTTAAAGGCCAGTAATGGCGCTGATGGCTCAGAGCTGTTTAATACACTGAAGATTTGCAGAGTCTGACTCACGGTGTAAGAAAGCTGGACTCATCACGCACATCCCAGAGAGACCCCGGTGCGCTCCGAGATCCCACACTGCACAGACGACACACACTCTCGGCTCAAACTGAACCACTGACGTCATATTAAACATCGCCAATCGTCATTTATCATACAGTTCTAATGTTCATTTTACTTTATTTTATTTGTAACAATATTTTTTTATATTATATCCTGATATTTTTTTTATCGAACTTTTGCTTTGATGGCATTTTTATTGTTTTGTTTTATTATTTTTAACTATATTTATTTATATTATATCCTACTCGTTAATAAATCTAACTTTTTTCTTTAAGGACTGTTTTTTTCTGTAAAGGAATTATTTTATTTTATTTTATTATTTGTAACTATATTTATTTTTATTATATCCAAATATTTATTTTATTTTATCTTTTTCTTTAGGGGCAGTTTTTTCTATAAGGAAATTATTTTATTTATTTTAAATTATTTTATTTAATTATTTGTAACAATATTTATTTATATTATATCGTGATATTTATTATATCTAACTTTTGTCTTTGAGGGAATTATTTTATTTAAATTTATTTTATTATTTTATTTTATTATTTGTGACAATATTTATTTGTATTATATCCTAATATTTATTATATCTAACTTTTTTCTTTGCTGGCTTTTTTCTGTAAGGAAATTATTTTATTTTATTATTTGTAACAATGTTTATTTATATTATATCCTAATATTTATTATATCTAACTTTTGTCTTTGAGGGAATTATTTTATTTAAATTTATTTTATTATTTTATTATTTTATTTTATTATTTGTAACAATATTTATTTATATTATATCCTAATATTTATTATATCTAACTTTTGTCTTTGAGGGAATTATTTTATTTAAATTTATTTTATTATTTTATTATTTTATTTTATTATTTGCAACAATGTTTATTTATATTATATCCTAATATTTATTATATCTAACTTTTTTCTTTGAGGGAATTATTTTATTTAAATTTATTTTATTATTTTATTTTACTATTTGCAACAATGTTTATTTATATTATATCCTAATATTTATTATATCTAACTTTTTTCTTTGATGGCATTTTTTCTGTAAGGAAATTATTTTATTTTATTATTTGTAACAATATTTATTTACATTATATCCCAATCATTATTATATCTAACTTTTTTTCTTTAATGACAGTTTTTTTTCTGTTAATGAATTATTTTATTCTATTCTATTTTATGTATTATTTGTAGCAATATTTTATTGGCCAAACATTATGAAGACAAAGTATGAACAGTAATTGTAATATTTCCAGTACAAAGTTACAAAGTTTAAGTTTTTCATCTAATACTTTTTGAATTTTTTTTTATTTTAGTTTCATTTCAATTAATGAATTAGAATAGTTTTAGTTTAAACAATAAAACAATAGAAAGAGCAAATCAGCAAATTCATACTGCAAATGCCTGAAAATACATAATACACACACACATTGAGTAAAATAGCCAAGTATTTTTTATTTATTTTTATAAAATGGGCCAATTATGGAAGGAAGTGTATAAATGTGTGTATGTGCCTTCTATGTGTCTTTCTTCCTAAATGAATAACTGTGCCGTAAATGTCCCGTTCTGTCATAGGGAGCAGTGCTATCGCCCTCTATAGATCACTCCATGTCTCTGCAGCCCACGTCCATGATGAGTCCTCTCACTCAGCAGATGGGTCACCTCTCCCTGGGCAGCGCAGGAACGGTGAGCACACACAGCACTACCCACAGTCAGCACACACACACACACGAGCGCTCACACCGCTGTCACATGTTGTTTTGGGTCTTCAAACTCTGCTAAATCATTTGCAGCTGTTGAAGCTCTGGCTGTGTTCAGAATGGCCTTGTGCTCACTCCAGTATACATTGCATATGTAACAATAAATATTTTTAAAAAGTAGTGCGTTTGCATTTAAGTGGCAGTTAGATAAAAAGATTATTTGGCATTTTTAATTAAAAAAAAAACCTGAATAATCAATTAAAATAGAAATATTAAAATTCACATATTTTTGATATTACATTTACTTGCATTTTGAAAAAGTTCAAGTGCACTGCATGATGGGATACAGTTTTCTATGCAGTGTGCATGTTGTATACTGCACATTTTGGCACAAGGTCATATCCGTGCATACAAATTTGCACTCTGTGCACAATATACATACTAAACACTGCAGAAATAGTGTGTTAGTGTGTTCTTCAGAGCAACAGGAAACTTCACATGATTTAATCTGCATGGCATTATTACAATAAGTGCTTATAATGCGACCTCTAAAAGTGTTCTCTATAGTATGCATGTAATCCAGACGTACTACACTCATTATCATGTGACCTACCAGCGTCAATCCATTCATAAATCCTCTCCCGTGGCCTCATGGGATAGTAAAGTGTCCATCGTATGCACATCTCACTAGAAGTAGTAGTTCATCCGGGAACTTTTTCCCTACTCTTTTATGAGTACTGTGAATTCGGACATACTACTTTTGTCAGGTACTGTTATTCGCTTACTATATAGTAGGGAAGTATACGATTTCGGACACAGCCCATGACCTTGAGTGCTTGAGCGCCACCTACTGGTGAACTATCAAGTTGCAATTAAAACATAAAGGCCGCAATAAGAAAGAACACATTTTCTGTAAATAATAGTATTAGATTATTTAAAGGTACACTAAAATGTTTGGCGCTCTAGCAGCTAATAAATAAAACTGCATGCGTATTATTATCATTAAAGGGTCCATAACACTGACTCAGTTTCTGCCAGTCTCATGTTAATCTTGAGTATCTATAGAGTAGTGTTGATCCGTCATATCTCCCAAGAGTCTTTAGTTTTATCAGATTTATAAAAGACAGATGAGCTGTAACAATTATTTCCAAAAACATCCGAACTAGTGGAGGCAGTGGGTGGAGCTAAAGAGTCACGAGCACACACACACACACACACACACACACACACACACACACACACACAGACACATCATGAGATTATCCCTGGATAACTCTCGATTCACTATACGTTCGTGTTGTTCACATTATATGAACTTACTCGCCGATTGCCAACAAAACACACACATTTGATGCAGTTTCACTCACCACCTGTGGTTTCCACTCATGACCTGAAACAAACACACACACACTCGCAGAACTCTGCCGAAAACACAAACTGCATCCTCTGTTCCCTTAACGCTGGGTTATTTGGGATGCTGAACACAGTGATTTTTCCCTTACAACCAGAAACACACTTCTTTAGTGACATTGTTGATCTCATGTTTAAAAACAAAATGTCAGCACCGCAGACGGCTCCCGTAACCCGAACAAAGCTCGATGATGCCTGCACTCTGTGTGTGTGCTCATCCGGGAGAAGTGCCCATACAAGCAATTCCTTCCTTTATGACGACCTACAGGGCCATACTCCAAAAAAACTTTCCGAAAATGTATTTGGTGTGTATTTGGCACAGAAATACTCGTTTTTATAAATGTTGGCCATGTTTAGCATCAGAATCAACTCTTTAAAGGGTCCACTGTTTTTAGAAATAGGGCTTATTCAACTTCTTTCCTACATTTAGATATGTGGGCAAATGCATTTTTGTCTCAGTGCATGCATTGTTTTAGTTTGGCAGGGTCGCCGCTAGCTTAGCTTAGCACAATGAATGGAATCCTATGTTGCCAGTTAGCATGTCCCGAGTAAAAGTGATCCAAAAAAAAAAAAAACCCCACTTAATTACTTCTTGTGGCCTGCGATGCAGATTAAGACTAGGAGATTTCCTAGGCAGATATTGACTTGGGACAATATTATGGTGGAAGCACAGGCGAAGCACTGCTACTTGGAAGCAGAGATATCACACAACACATGAAATCCCCAAACATCCGTCATCATACCGGCGTATGTTGTGCATGTGTTGCGTGATATCTCTCGCCTCGTCTTAATCTGCATCGCTATTTGTACTCGTTGTGAATACGCAGGCCAAGTTATTAGGTGGTGGGGGTGGTGGTTTGGATCACTTTTACTCGGGACATGCTAGCTGGCAACATAGGATTCCATTCATTATGCTAAGCTAAGCTAGCGGCGACCCTGCCAAACAAAAACAATGCATAAACTGAGACAAAAATGCATTTGCCCACATATCTAAATGTAGGAAAGAAGTTGAATAAGCCCTATTTCTAAAAATGGTGGACTGTTGCTTTAACAGCGTAAATAAGTCTGAACGCACGAAATAACATCAGACCCCCCCTTTTATGAGCATTGTAGCTGGAGTTACTTCATGTGTATGACGAGTCACAAAGGTTCTGGTCTACTATACTCTATCTAAAATAGTCTGAATATTAACACTTTTTAAAGGCGTACCGTAGTGATTCAGGATAGGACAAAAACACGGTTTGGATTCATGATGGACTCGCTCATTGTTCAGATGTTGTCAAATTTAAGCAAACAAAACATTGCATAGTGTACCTTCAACAAACCTTTTCCGGTTGCACTGACTCGGCATATAATGGCCAAACGCTGCAAAAAAAAAAAAAAAGTATAGGCCTATATTTACACATATACTGGCAACACATGGATCATGCACAACACAACTGATCTCAGCAGAAATACACAAAAGTAACCAAATATAAAACCGCTGACGGAACGGGAGCACAAAACACTCCAGCAGCAAAGTGTGCGGATTTGTGGCAGCATATGTTGATGTTTTCTGTGTGTGTGTGTGTGTGTGTCTCTCCTGTAGTTTATGCCAGCCAGTCCAGCTCTCCAGGGGCCGTACATCCCTCCATACACTCACATGCAGACCACCTCAGTCTCAGTAGAGGTGGGTTCATGTCGACCGACGCTTTCCCAGACACAGATTTACAATCTCCATAAATGGAGAAAAGATGAAGAACAGGCTGGGCTTGTGCAACTGTGCTGTTCTTGAGGGAATCACACAAAACCTGTCAAGAACATGCCCTGGGAACGTTTCACTGCAAAACCAAACAAAAACGAGTAGAAGAGAACATTTTGATTAAAGAAAATAAAGCTTTTAATATTTTTTTGTACAGTGTGATATTATTTTTTAATGACAATTAAGCACATTCTCCCTAAATCCTCATTACTATGATCCATAATAATAACAACAAACACAAATAACAATAATAGCATTGAAGTATTTACATCAGGGTTTTATTTTGTGTATTGCCTTTAATATCTGCTGATTTCCAGAATAATACAATTATACATTTTTTAAATATTAATTATAAATGATTGATTAATAATTCATATTATTCAATTTATCAATTATAAATTATTGTTTTGAAATAGTATTATTTTACCATATTTTTTAAAATATTAATTATTAATGATTAATTCATAATGATTATTATTTAATTAATAAATTATATATTGTTTTGTAATTTTTTTTATTTTTATATTCATTATAAATAATTGATTAATAATTCATATTTTTTAATTAATAAATTGTTTCATAATATTTTTATTTTACAGTATTTTTAATTATTAGTTATAATTTATATTAATTCATTATCATATTGTCATATTAATTAATACATTTTTGTTTTGTAATAGTATTATTTTACAGTATTTTTAAAATATTAATGATAAATAATTGATTTATAATTAATATTATTTAATTAATACATTATCAATTGTTTCATAATATTATTAACATTTTTAATTATTAGTTATAATTTATTGATAAATCATTTAAAAAATATTTAATAATTTTTTTATTGTATTATTTTACAGTACTTTTCAAATATGAATGATAAATTATTGATTGATCATTAATATTATTTAATTAATAAATTATAAATTATTGTTTTGTTACAGTATTGTTTTATTGTATTTTTTTAAATATTAGTTTTAACTTATTGATTGATCATTAATATTATTTACTTAATAAATTATAAATTATTGTTTTTCTAATAGTATTATTTTACAGTATTTTTAAAAATGCATGATAGATTATTGAATAATCATTAATATAATATCATTTATAAATGTATGGTTTTGCATGATAGATTATTGAATAATCATTAATATAATATCATTTATATGTATGGTTTTGTAATAGTATTATTTTACAGTATTTTTAATTATTAGTTGTAAATTATTGATTAATATTTAATATTATTGAATTAATAAATTATTGTTTTGTAATAGTATTGTTTTACAGTGTTTTTTACAGTAATACAGAATGTGAACCCTATTATGTTTTTTTTGTGGTGACATGAGACGTTCATCTCTTAGCGCATGTTTAATTGCCTTCAAAATAATCACTGAAAACGAATTTCCGTGATTTATATTCTGTCTTGTATTATCTAAGTGCAGCAGATCTCTGTTCTGATTGCATGCTTTGCTTGTGTTGGTTTGGTGCCTGAATGCTGCATGTGTTGTTGTAGGAGAACAGTCCACAGCCTCAGGTGGATTCGTCCAGTGATCATTCACCTTACACCTATCAGCAGGCCAAGTGATGAAGAGGTACTGTAACTCACATCTCTGCACACATGTGCGTCATTTTACCTCAAGATTTTTGGGACTCGTTTTTGGTAGTTAAAGTTCTGCTTTTCCAAGAAACCATTTAAACATTAAAGGGGACCTATTATGCTTATTTTTCCCAAAAGCATCGTTGGCCAAGTATCGTCGTACGTTCCAGTGATAGTGTTGGTAATGACGGCTCTTTTGACCGCATCCGTTTAGTTCTTGTCTCTATAGGGGCTTTCGCTCCGGGTAGTTATAGGAACGCAGTTATACAGCTGAGCTGAGCCATCAAGGCTGTCCCTTGATAACTAAATGTTCCCCTAGGGCCATTTTCCTGTTTGCATTCACACTGCCAGTAGGAACGCCATCACTTACGCCCTTCCGTCCTGTTGTTTTTGCGGATATACTTAATCATGTTTCGTTTGGTTCCTTCAAAATCATGGATTTCCTCCTTAGTGTAAAGGTTGAGAAGTGCCTACACTTCACCGCTGGTCCATCTATCGCTGTTTTCCATGTTCATGGAGTAAAGGCTATAAACTGTTTACATGGCTTTTTTAAAATGCTGGATGCCAGTGTTTCGCATGCATTCGGCCAATCAATGTATACTTACTTACTTAGTTGATATTATTCTGGGATAGACCCTACTCTGAAGTAGTAGCTAATTTAGTCCTCTCCCCCAAAATGCACTCCTATACCTAAAATCCTTCCCAGTTCCTGTGGTGCAAACATGCCTAAAAGTGGGACCGTCCGCCAATAGTTATAAGAACTATGAAAATGTTCCTCTGGTGCGAAAGCCCCTCCCTCTGAAAAGTACAATGTGCTCTAATTGGTCGGCTGGATCAGTGTGTTATGATTGGTCAAGCACTTTGAGCGTGTTTGTGAAATGTCCCGCTCATTACAATAACCGCCAGTTTCAGTGTTAATCACATTTTGATTTAGTTTTTGTCATCGTTTTTTTTTTTTTGTTCTAAAATGCCATTTAGTTTTAGTCATATTTAAGTCACCTGAATTGTTTTTAGTTTTAGTCGACTTAATATCAAAACTTTTTAGTCAACTAAATCTACAGTATATTTAGCATACTTGTTAAAGACAAATAAGTAAGGAATAACTGACGACGCGCCGTTGAATTATTAGAAAAATAATGCACACCTGAGGTGGTGATGCGGTCACGGACTTGAAGGGTATGCATTATTTTTCTAATAATTCAATGGCCCGTCGTCAATTATTCCGCTTATACTACGGTTACCACACCTCAAGACATCGATCCGATGATATATTTAAAGGGATTCGTCCGGTTTTTGTACTTAAATCGCTATTGTGAGTGGGACTATTTCTTCCGCGTCTCATCCAATCTAGTTCTGAAACGTCATTTTAAAGCTGGTAATGGAGGCTTGAGCCATTGATAGCATTCTACTGCAGTTATTAATGTAGTTATTAGAAAGTGAGCGAGAGCGACAGACACACACACACACACACACACACACACACACACACAGAGAGAGCTAGTGTGAATTAGGCTACCTCTGTGCATCTCTAAACATTTTATATTCACCGTAAATATTAACATTTACTTTAGGAAAATCGTCTGTCATGTTGTTGTCCTGTAATTTCCATTATTACAGTTAACTATGCGCAGTGATATGGAACTGTGATGCGGTCAAGAGAGCTGCCTGGAACTACATTCGCTGTGCGTTTCCCAGAAAATAATTGCACACCTCAGAATGTTCATCAGCCAATCAGATTCAAGCATTCAACGGCCCCGCAGTATAAATGTTAATAAAGTTCTTTTTATAAAACAGTTACATTTTGATACATTTAATTCCGAATTCTTTGATGAATAGATGAGCTTTTTTGTGACATCATAAATGTCTGTGCTGTCTCTTGATTTAAAGTCTTGATTGTGTTTGACCTCCAGGGTCGTGTGAGGTTGAGGGAGAAGGAGACGACTGCTAAATCAATAACAGCTTCCTTTGAAGGACCGGCTCTACCGACGAATCAACATTTTGCACAGGTTCTACGATGAGTTCCTTGGTTTTATAATAAAACTACTTCAACTATTTTGGTATAAGTTCCATTAGGTGCAAAACAAGGATTCATTTCATCAGAGGATGCTAACAAAGAAAACAAAATGAAATGGAAATGGAAAGAAAAAGTTTTATTTTAATAAGGAAACTGATTATTTTTTACCAAGGATTGTCACATAGATGCAGGAACTTCATCATGTGACACAATGTGCATGGATATTATTCTTGTTTTTATGATTTCAGATTTGTTGTTTTTTCTCTCTCTCTTTTATTTTGTACTGAAACATGTTTGTTCTTAGAGATTTGTCAGCCGGACATCCTGAGAAAGATGCGTTTGTGCTTGCGGTGTGAGTGTCGTTGATGTGTTTTTCTGTTGTGTGCTTCATCTTCGGTCTGACCGATCTGTCCGTCTTATACGATTTGCCTTAAACTCTTTCCCGTACAGTAGCCGAAGAAGAGACGTCCGGCGGCTACTGCCTTGTAAATCAGCTGAATAGGGCTTTTCTAGCATCTCGCATTGGAAAATTTCGCTGCGCTTGGATTTCGGTGTTTTGCTTTTTTCCGATCTTTTAGAGTACAAACCGTTTCGAGTGACAACATTGATGGAGTTTTCATAGGATTTAATGTTTTTATAATCAGAGGTGACGATCCTTTGGTTGTTTGAATGTGGTAGAAATTCTGCTGAACGATCACATTTTTGATAATTGCCTTTTACTTTCGTTTATAAATCTCGGTGTTGTAGTTTAGCTTTAGATGAACTCGTGTGTGTGGGGGGAGGAGGAGCTTTGACTCGTATGCTAATTATGGGGGCGGGAGGGAGGCGTGGCCTGTCAGTCAGACAGAATATCGTTTGATGCGTTTTAAACCTCTTTAAAAGAAAGAAGTGACAACTTTGCGGTTCGTGCGTGGCGACCGTGATGACAGGTGTAGATTTCAGTGCTCGTTTATAGCAGGCAAACAAATCTCGGCACTTTCAAGTTTACTTCACCAAAGACAGTCGGCAAGCGGATCGTGCGGACGTGACGTCGCTTTCTCTCGAGGCGGGCCACGCTGAGACTTTTTAACAGACTAGATTGCGGTTGTGGAGAATGTGCCTTCTTTGTACATATGCATTCAGCTGTCTTTAGTCGTCGAGGTGCGGACACCGCTAGCGCGAAGGACGATTTGGATCCAGCAAGTGCCACAAACTAAACAAAAACATCACTACAGAGCAGAGACAACTGAAACTAAAATGTGGGACGAGGACAGGTTGAAACGACAGCGCCGATCTGAAACCCTAGTGAGCTGCCTTCTAAGGGAGCATCTTCACTCATAATGCTGTCTTCATGCATCACACACAGACGTGCGTTGAGATTTGCATTGGCATGCTGCAGTAAAATGACAAAGCACACACAATTATTCGTGTTTTTCTGTACAATCAACTATGTATGGAATAAATTATATTTATAATCCACACATTCTCCACTCGAAATGCATTATGGGATTGCCTTCTCAGTGAAGGATGCATGTGATGCTGCCTTAGGATTTGTAGGTGTCTTAGTGCCTGTGTACCGTATTTTCCAGAAGAAAACACAGATAAGTCACTTTTTATTGTTACATTAATAAAATACCGGTAAATAAACTGAAACAATATAAACATGTATTTTATTTCCCGTCACTCCACAACCAATCCTTTACATTGAATCATATTCAGAACAGAAGAGGAATGAACAATAAAAGTATAAAACTGACATAAATTATAGTGTGACAGAAATTGCGAACTTGAAATTAAATGAATTTTGAGATGAAAAGATGAAATTAATTCTTAGTCATAATTATGATTTTAAAAAAATCGAAAATATGTCATACTAAGTTGACAAAAAGTCAAAGTTATGATAAGTTAATTCTGACCTTTCATCTGAATTATGATTTAGTAGATATTTGTAGGTGTCTTAGTGCCTGAGTACCATATTCTCCAGAAAAAAAACACAGATACGTCACTTTTTACTATTACGTTAATAAAATACCAGTAAATAAACTGAAACGCAAATATTATAAACACTATAAACATGTATTTTATTTCCCGTCACTCCACAACCAATCCTTTACATATTCAGAACAGAGTATAAAACAAAAATCATAATTTTAGACACAAAATCATAATTTTTTTAATAAAAAAGTGACATTTATACTTAGTCATAATTATGATTTTAAAAGGTCGAAATTGTGAGATAAAAAGAGATAAAAAGATTAATTTAATGCTTAGTCAAGTTGGAATTATGAGATAAATCGAAAATATAATATACCAAGTTGAAATTGACAAAAAGTCAAAATTATGACAAGTTTTGGCTGTCATAATGATGACTTAGCATGTCATAATTTTTGCCATAATTATGATTTAGTAGATAATTGTAGGTGTCTTATTGTCTGTATACTATATTTTCTGGCAAAAAAAAACGAATTATTACATTCAGAAATATGTAAAGTGCCAGTAAATAAACCGAAACATAAATATTATAAACACTATAAACATGTATTTTATTTCCCGTCACTCCACAACCAATCCTTTACATTGAATCATATTCAGAACAGGAAGTATAAAACTAACATAAATTATAGTGTGCCATTCATTATAAACAGAATTTAGGGCTTGACATTAAAAAGTCACCATGACATTTTTTAATGTAATATTGCCGTATTATTATAAATAATTGATCCGTGCACATTTTTTTTTAATTCATGTCCAAAGTCCTTGAATCAAAATAAGAGGGCGGGGCAACCTGTCAATCACATGAGATCCACCAATACATTTGTTCTTGTTTGAGAAGTGTTTCACTCAGATATACGGCACAATAGGGAAGGAAAGAGTATCGTAACTTCCGTTTCCCATGTTTCATATGATAAAAACGTGACTTATTTGGAAAATACATTAGGCAGCTCACTAGGGTTTCGGGACGCGGCCTTTAAAATTATAATCGCCTCCATTACAGGAAAACGTTCATTTTCTTCTAAACTCACAATATACTTTAGTAAGGCTTTACTCATTGATTTGTCTTCCAAAAGACTGTGTTTTTGACCTGGTGGGTCTTGTTGACCGGTTATCTACCTCAGAGTTTTGTTGTCCTCTGTTTTAATTGGTCGGGCTAGCAGGTTCAGCCCGCCCCTCCAGACCAAACGGCCAGCTCAGGAGCTGTCCATGTACACTTGATTTCTTTAAGGTTTTTTGTTTTCAAATACTTTGATCCTTTTCTTCTTCTTCTTCTTCAAAACAAAAAGGTTTTTTTTTATTATCGTTATCGTTATAAGGAGCGTTGTGCGTTTGTTTTAGTGTCGTTTAGCATTCAGATTCATCGTTTCGAAAGCAAAAAAACAATGCTGCTTTTCATCACAAGATATTCCAGTAGTCCATAGGAAGTAGACAAGAGAGAGAGAGAGAGAGAGAGAGAGAGAGAGAGAGAGAGAGAGAGAGACGGAGAGAGAGAGACGGAGAGAGACTGAAAGATGCGAGACATCACTGTTGTATGGAAGCCCATTTACAGCACATGACTAAAAACTCTACACTTTATTTTAACGTGACATAGTTACACATTACTACATGTACTTACTATAATAACAGTAATTTATGCATAATTACAAGTAACCAACCCTCAACCAAACCCGTACTGTAACTCTATAGTAAGTACATGTAGTTATTATTAATATTATAGTTACAACTACGCCACCGCAAGGGTTACGCTTTATTTCGAGGTGTCTTTGTTACAGTGTAATTAAACATTTGAGTACTGAGTAATATTCATGTGGGTTAGGGTGAGGGTGTGGTTTGGTTTAGGGTTACTTGCATGTAATTATGCATAATTTAAACAAATGGTGAAAAATAACTGACTAATTTTGACTTTTTAAATCATAATTATGGCATAAAAGGTCAGAATTATTATTGAAAAAGTCATAATTAGGATTTTTAAAAAGTCATAGTCATGACACGTCAAAATTGTAACTTAAAAAGTCGGAATTGCAAGATAAAAATTCAAAGTTAAAAAGAATTATAAGATTAAAAGTTGAAAATATGGCACAGCATGAAATTAATACTTATTTCTGTCGTACTTATGATGTCAGAATTGACTTAAACATTTGAAATTGCTAGACAAAAAGTGACAGTTATAACAATATCCAAATTTTGAGATGAAAAGATGAAATTAATACTTAAAAAAATTATGACTTAAAAAGTTTGAATTATGAGATAAAATGTGAAAATTATAAATTGAAATTGCAAGACAAAAAGTGAAAATTATGATAATCATAATATTGAGATGAAAAGATTAAATTAATACTTAGTTGTAATTATAAAGTCAAAATTATGACTTAAAAAGTTTAAATTGCGAGATTAAGTCAGTCATAATATTAAATTGATAATTTGTCATAATTATGACTGATAAAACGTTGAAAATATGGCATACTAAGTTGAAATTGACAAAAAAGTCAAAATGATGACGTTTTGACTGTCCCGTAATGATGACTTAGCATGTCATAATTCTGACTTTTCATCTCAGTTATGATTGAGTTTGTCTTAATATCGATATTTAACGTCACAATTATTTATTATTTTTAATCTCATTACTTAGTATGTCCAAATTTGGACTTTTTGTGTCGTGATGATTTAGTATGTCATAAGTTTGACTTTTAATGTCATAATTATGACATCATAATAATTATGATTTCCTTCCTTATGTGTCAGAAATGGGCTTCCATACTGTTGCTTTGAGAGCGAGTCCAGACAGAGTTTAACCGGCGTATCCGTGGTGCTCAGCTCACAGCCGAGTCCATTCTTGACGTGCGTGCGTGTGCGTGCGTGCGTGCGTGCGTGCGTGCCTGCGTGCGTGCGTGCGTGCGTGTGCGTGTGTGTGTGTGCGTGTGTGTGTGTGTGTGGCAGCGAGTGTGTTTCTGTGGAGTTCTTGTGTGGCTCATGCTGCTAGTAACATCTGAATCCGAAGTGCCAATCTGTGTCTGGGTCAAAGAGTTGAAAAGAGTTGTTGTGCTGAGAGAAATTGCTCATGAAAAATCATGTACTAGACAGCCATTAAGTTATATGAAAAAAAAGTAATAATTTATGAAGAGAGAAGTTTTGTACAGACTGTTTGAAAAAATAAAAACAATAAAAAGATTTTGATAGAGATATCTATATGAGAGTTGATTTTGTAATTCTTTCTCTCTGTTGTACCGGTGCCACACGCTTGCCAGTGGTATCAGTGCGTCGGGTTCATCAGAAACCTTCCTCTGTATTTTTCTGTTGTTTTCTGGAGTGTTTGTTGAAGCCAAAAAAGCTTTTTTTCCTCCCCTTTTCCCCTTTGTTTCCAGTAGATTGTTAATTAAGCTTTATTTCTGTTCATTTCTTTGAGAATTTTTGAATAAAAACACACATTTTTGTTTTATTCATGTGGTGTCGTTCATTCACACGTGATCTAATGCATCTACTTTGCATTCCTTTCTGGTTTAATACCACATTTTGCATGAGAAATGATGTTATTAGCACGAGTATTTGACTGAGCGATGAGCGCGTCAGTGTTTGGTGTGTCTCGTTTGCTTTACCTGATGATCCAATGAGCATCCAGAACATCAGACACACTAGACACTAGGCTGACATTATTTCAAGAATCCCACGGGACTATAAAGTAGACCGGGAATCGTAATAACACTATGATATGATACCATCTATACAAATATACTGTTTATATAAATTACCTTTATGTTTTAATTTTGAACTCAATTTAAGTTGCCGTGTCTCTCCTGTTTGATTCGGTGTGGCTGGTTAAGTGCTCCGTAACAGTTGGTGACCAATCCCAACCAGTAATATAAGAGAAAGGAGGCTTCCACATGCACTTTGTAGCCGCAAAAATCATCATCAAAATTAGGTCAGATAGCTATGAAAGCCACACTGCAACGACTCCTGTTGGAAAATGATACCTCGATTGTGCTCACCGTCATTTTAGGGCAGTCTGAAGTAACCAAAAGGCGTGAAAACAGCATAAGCCAAGACATTTACTGCACACGCGTGTGTGTGTGTGTGTGTGTGTGTGCATAGATGATTTACGTGGAATTTAATGTGTGCATCGCTATTATATTGAACTGAAAGCCATCTTTAACAAAAAAGACATGTTGGCATGTTTTTATTCACCTGGGCATGCTGTGATCTGTACTGAATTTTTTTTTTGTAACAGATTCTGGCCAAAAATAAAACACAACACGGGAGTGGCAGGGAACGGGAGTCATTCTTCTGGGATTAGGAATTTTCCCAAGTTTTTCCGTAGGATTGGGATGGGACGGGTTTTCTGTGTGGGAGTGAGATGGAAGAGGGTTAAAAATCTACTCCTGTGTCACCCTCTAATACACACACACACACACACACACACACACACACCATATCAGGGTTTCTGCTGGTCTATTCCCGCCTGGATTTGGCCTACACAAATGGAAATTTTTACAAATTTGTAAAATTAATTAAAAGTTGGAAATGGTATGTTCAAACTTTGAAGTGTTCATTGTGTGCTTCCTAGACGTTTACATTTAGGGAACATATTGAACGTTCCTTTTAATTTATTCCTTAAATATTCTTTAATTAGTCTAAATTTACCTTCATAAAACCTGCAGAAACCCTCATACACACACACACACACACACACACACACACACACACACACACACACCATCCACTATTCGGTACACCTAAAGCATCAAGTCACATACACTACTGTTATGTTTTATGGTATTTTCTTTCGACAGTATCCGAGGTGAGTTAACCACGTGACCAGTGTGTCCCTCTCTGCAGTGCCTCAGTTCGACCAGCAGGTGTCAGTGTCTCAGCACAAAGCTGGATTTGAGACTGAGCATCATTTGTTTTTAGTGTTAGAAATCCCAAATCCTTTACCTGGAGCATTCCTCTGGTCACTCTTCCAGAAGCGTGGAAAAGAAAGACCGGAAGCTGCTCTTTTCATGATCCGTTGGAACTCCAGCACTATCACTATTCAGTGACATGTATAAGGTTAAAAACATGTTAAAAGAATAAAACGTACATCATATATCAAAAGCTAATCTATCCATCCGTGTAATCTTCAAGACACTGAGCATATGAACACACAGCTCCAGTTCTTTCACACCACTGTCTGAACTCAAGTGTTCATGACTCGTGACGGGATGCTTTCATGGATTTCTCTGACATAACTGGCATTGTTGATCAAATAAAATCAATTAAACAAATTAGCTGGACATGAAAGCATGTAAATTACAGTTTGATATGAAAATGAACAAAATTTACTAACCTTAATAAATGAGCGCGAGGTAAGAGTAAGTTTGCTCAAGCGGTTCTCTGTGTTCTCTCTCTCTCTATGTATGTTTATTATGCAATACATTTATATATGAATATATTAGACAGATGCTGGAGTATGAGAGAGAGAGAGTGTGTGTGTGTGTGTGTGTGTGTGTGTGTGTGTGTGTGTGTGTGTGTGTGTGTGAGAGAGAGAGAGAGATAGAGAGAGAGAGTGTGTGTGTGTATGTGTGTGTGTGTGTGTGTGTGTGTGTGTGTGTGTGTGTGTGTGTGTGTGTGTGTGTGTGTGTGTGTGTGTGTGTGATGGGTAGGTTTATCCCCAGTGTGTGTGTGTGTGAATGGGACTTGCATGTATGGGACAAAAATGTCCCCACAAAGATTGCAATATCCAAATTTTATTCCTTGTGTGACATTTTGCCTGACATGAGGATAAAATCTTATAAATCACACTGTGTGATGTTTTGAAAGTAAAAATGCAGCATGTCTCCTGTGATGGGTTTAGGTAGGGGCAGTGTAGGGGATAGAAAATACGGTTTGTACAGTATAAAGTGTGTGTGTGTGTGTGTGGAATGTCCCCATAAAACATGGAAACACAACATGTGTGTGTGTGTGTGTGTGTGTGTGTGTGTGTGTGTGTGTGTGTGTGTGTGTGTGTGTGTGTGTGTGTGTGTGTGTGTGTGTCTGTGTGAGCGTGTGTGTGTGTGCGTGCATGTGTGTCTGTGTTGTCTTTTGTGGTTTGTGTGTGTTGGGTTATGGAAATACACACACAGTTTTTATATAAAGTTAATTATAAATACTGTAGATTACCCCAAGTTCTGAAATAACTGTATTTATGAATCCGATCTGATTTTCCAGGGCGTCCCCAAAGGGAGGAATTCTGAGATTCTCTCCAGGGGACGCTTTTGTCCCCAAACTACAGCAGTCAAAGTGAAAGAGGAACTGCTGTATAAAAACAGCTCTCTTTTTCAATATCAAACTTCAGACTGCACAATCATTCAGCACAAAACTTCCACATTTCATATGGAGCATCTTACTGAAGGTTTGTCATTGGTCCTGTAAGCGGCTCCATATATCAGTGAGAAGCTGATGTGTCCTGAAAAACCGGATCATGAAGAGAGATGTGTGTGTAGTTCAGTTTCCTGATGCAGCGCGGCCGTCACACACTAGCAGAACAAGAGCTACAAGAGTCTTCACTGCAAATGACTAAGAATCATGTGGACTCTGACCGTGAACTGAGTCCTGGTGGGAAATAATGGACCAACAAAACTGGACTGACGCTTTGAGGGTTGATATGAAAGAGTGACCAATACCGGAAACTAGTGATTATCGTTTATAACGTTTTAAATATGGATATTGTTCCATGAAACACAAACACATGGCTTCACTTCAGAATGCCTTCTGGAGCCGTATGGATTACTTTTATAATGGATGGATGCACTTTTTGGGCTGTAAAATCTCAGGCACCATTCACTCCCATTATAAAGCTCAGAAGAGTCAGGATATTATTTAATATAACTCTGATTGTGTTCGACAGAGAGAAGAAAGTCTTATACACCTAGAATGGCTTGAGGGTAAGTAAATCATAAGTTTCATTTTGAGGTGAACTATCCCTTTAAGACACACTCAATCCATGCAGCGAGAGCGCCATCCACAGGACGTATCTGACATCCACAGCAAACGTTCAGCCTTTTGGGGTCAGTTTTTAAAGACACACTCCACCTAATAAGGTTTACACAATACATTTCTTTAAATGTGAAGAGCATTTCAGTGTGTTGAGCTGGCACATTTATTTCATTCCTGTTATTATTCCGCAGACGTCTGAGGAGCGAGAGAGCGTTTGGTTTGTTTAAACAACTGTAACTCTGTTTATTTTTGCACTATGTGTCTTAGACTTTGATATATAATATTCATAATATTTCTGTGTGTGCCTGCCTAAATTAAAGTTTATTTAATAAAGTTTCCTACATATTCCTAAACCGTGTAAGTAAGTGTTTCAATACCAATATTGAGGTGGATACACTAAAACATGAATAAATGCAGATATTTTTACATTAATAAATATAATAATGTATGGTATAATTAATGACATCCCCATCTTATTTCATTTTAAAATGGTCAACATGTGGGGAAACAATTTTGATTAAGAAGAATGCATTTATTGCAAATATTCTAATACACGTGTGCAATGGCCTTCTCTGGCCACTAGGAGGCAGGGACATTGACATTGGTACACGTTTATTTCCAAGGCTCTGTTAGGATTATTGCCTCCGTTCATCTGTGCTTTGCTCACACAGAGAAGTGTTGACTGGGGAAGAAAGCCTTTGTCTACTCGGCTCCTTATGCTTGGAACAGAAAGACTGGAAATTGACTGCGTTTATGTCTTTAAATGCTCTTAAAACCAAGCTTAAAACAGCAGAGACTGCCTCAATCGTTTGTGATTGTTTCTCATAAACTGTGTTATTTTAATGTTGTATGTACGTTGTAACTGTTTTTAATTGTGTAACTTTGCTGCCTCTTGGCCAGGACTCCCTTGAAAAAGATCTTCTTAATCTCAATGGGACTCTCCTGGTTAAATAAAGTTTAAATACATTTTTTTTAAATAATGACATAAAAGCCATCACACATTACTCTGTTGAGTCAGACAGGTTGTTTTATCCGCTGTGAGTGTGATGACGGTGTGAGTTTACTGTTGTAGTCACGTATTCACATTCCTGTGGGATTTGATGGCTTGAGGCTTTGGTTTAGTTAACAGTGCCAAAATCATATCTGAAAGGTCATCAGTCATCTCTCTGTGCTTTAATATACAGTAATAAAACTTAATAATGCACAAAGTCTCAGATTAATGTGGACATAGCAATGCCATTACAAAACTGGATCACTCTTAAAGGGATAGTTCACCCAAAAATAAAAATGTACTTACCCTTAAGTTGACCCAGACAGTCGACGGCACTCATTGACTTCCATTGTGGGGTTTTTTTCCTATTATGGAAGTCAACATGTCGACTGTCTGGGTCCCAACACTCTTTAAATATAGTTGTGAGCAGCAGTTTTCAGGGTTCAAGCGGTTTAAGGCCTTTAAGCACGTATGCATAAAAAGATATATTTTATTTAGAAAGCATGTAACCAATTAAATCAAGCAAATACAGGCAATTTACCATAGGAAATATAGGGTTTTGTGAAGTTCTACACACATAAGGCAGGAAGAGGGTTGCTTTCAGGCCGGATTTGCCATAGAAACACATCATTTTGACACAATTTTAACAGTAATAACCAACAGTATTAACAGCAATAACCTATGGGCTGATCTCCATAAAAGAGCCGCATCTTCTGTAGAATCATGTGCTCACCTAATGATGCAGAGTTCTGAGTTTTCATTTAGGAATGATAGGCTTTTTTAGGACCCAACTGTAGCTATCCAAAGGCCATAGTTTAAAAAATATTTCCAGAGAATTGTGACCAAGTGGCATCCTCCCGCGGTCTCTCTTGAAGCCAATACGGAAGTGACTTAAACTGCAGTTCATCGACTGGCCACTAGAGACCGGCTCAAGAAGGAGCAGAATCTCATTGAGCTCATGTTAAAATGCCCAACTTTACAGCAGAATAAAACATGTTTACAGCCTGGGACAAATTCTAGTTTTGGTTTAAACGGCTAGTTTTGCCCTTCATGACAACTGTGAGGGGGGTGAATTTTTTTATAACTCATTTGTTTACATTATATAAAGCCTTAAAGTTCTGCATAATTAAGGGCGTGGCCACTTTGAGTGACAGGTGGATTACTGTTTGTTTGCTGTCTGTTAGTCATCACGTCACCTCAGCTCCGCCCATGTCCCGCCTTTTTGGCCATTTTTCTGTTATCCGAGAGTGACGCATGATGACGCGCTGACAAGATGGCAACGGCCAGCTCGACCCTACTTTACACTTCAAAACTGCTCTGTCCACCATGTCCATATTGTTATACAGTCTATGATTGTGGCGCAGTGGTTTTATCGACTGAGCCGAAACCCTAGGACTAGTTCGCCGAAGTTGTTTTTGAAATAATCTCCAGTATTTAATGAACGTTTCAAATGACAGCCGTGGTCCTAAAGGTAAAGTTGCTCAGCATGAGGAGTCCCACCGTGTGGTATGAATGACGTGGATGTGTGCGAAAAACCTTGCGATACACAATCCTTAGCGCACGTGAAAAACGAGAAGGAGCCCCCCGGTGGCTGATTTCTTTCAAATTTCTCACAGGCCTCTAGGGCCGTGAGTCAAATATTTAAAGGGTTCAAGCGTGTAGCACTGAAACCCTATTGTAGTTGTTACATTTTCCAAAGATCAGCATTCTGCCCTAAAAGTGATCGGGCAGACCAAACCATAAGTCTTTGAGGGCTGGTAGTACTCACACCGCCTACAACATCACCGAGGCTCACCACGATTGGTGTAACGGGGGTGCTACAGTGGTCAAAAGTATGACTCCATAACCCCTTAACCGTTAGGCGTAGACTCATGTGTCTAACAATGTTGGAATCCTTGGCTCAAGACGTACACGCTTGTCAATTTTTTGGGAATTTCAGATTTTTGGAAAAAACTACTTTTGCAAACTAGTCCTCGGTTTTTGGCCTGATCGGAACCAAACCATTGCCGCAGATTCTCTGAAGTCTGATTGTCAATAGTTGAAATTTCAGTTCACGGTCCCTATGGGCCACCAAAACATTTGAAGTGGGCCGAGCCACTTTTACTAAATTGGCTTTATAACTTGTGAACAGAATGAGATATTTTCACCAAATAACTTTAAAGTGTTATTTAACAACTGAAACACATTGAATATGATTTAAAAATATGCATTACAACATCTTTTTAAAGCTTTATTTAAAAGCCACAATATGTAATTTTTCTTTTTCAAAACAAAGGCGTAGCTTGATGCCTGGATTTGGCAGAACTTTTATTCTGCCGCAGTCGAGCGCTTCCGCTCATGTGTATGTGGGGTAACAGGGCTGTTTTATCATATTTCACACATTTGAGTGTGTTAAAGTTATGTTATAATGCTACCCTGTCATTGATAGGCGACATGGTCCGTGTCCTGGTTAAATGTATCCAAAAATCTTACATATTGTGCCTTTAATGACCACTAATCGTCTATTTTGTATTTGTGTGTACTTTAAGCGGTTTATTTGCTTTTGCAATGTTGTCAAATTGTAGTAATCATGAAAATAAATCTTTACTGTTGACTCTGTGTGTGTGTGTGAGAGAGAGAGAGAGAGAGAGAGAGAGTGTGTGTGTGTGAGAGAGAGAGAGAGAGAGAGATGCAAAATGATTCTAAAACTACAAAGGAAAACACCCAATAATGCATGTAGGGCAGAATTAGGCCGATTCCCATTGATTATTAATATGCAAAAAAGATCTCTCAAATTCTGGATGCACCTAAAATCAAGTCCCACAGAATCGCTACATTTTAAAGCGTTACAAACCCAAGAACTGAAGCCCGAAAAAAGTTCCTCAGTCAGCTGGTTCTGAGACTGACTAACCCGACTAACTCTACTAACACTAACCAGTCTCAGACCAGCACTGCTTCTCATCCAAACATCAGAATAAACCAAATTATCAAACAATCCAAAAATACCTATCTGGAACATTGGGATCAGGAAACTAAAACACAAAGTAAATTACAATTCTATCGAACTCTAAAGTCAAATTATGAATTGGAAGAATATCTCCAGAGTGTCAGAGACACAAAGCAGAGACGAATCCTGACCAAGTACAGGCTCAGTGAGCACAGTCTGGCCATCGAGAGCGGCAGACACAGAAAGAGCTGGTTACCCAGAGAGCAAAGGGTGTGTGTTCACTGTGGGACAGGAGAGATCGAGACAGAGACGCACTTCCTCCTTCACTGTCAAAAATACATTTCAGTCAGAGACCTTTACTTTAACAAATTTAATAAATTAATAAAGAACTTTACAGCCATTACTGAAGTAGAACAAACAAAGATAATATTAGGAGAGGGACAGACAGCAGCACTGGCTGAGATACGTGTGTGTGCCACAGCCTGAGAGACAGCAGGTGAATGTGTGTGTGTGTGTGTGTGTGTGTGTGTGTGAGAGAGAGAGAGAGAGAGAGAGAGAGTGTGTGTGTGTGTGTGTGTGAGAGAGAGAGAGAGAGAGAGAGAGAATGTTCTGTTTATTTAAGTTTAAGTTATGATGTAATATTTTCCTCTATTATTTTGATGTTTATTCTATCATTAAGATTATTATTTATGTTCATGTATGTTTTATTATTTTTGTTCATATGATCCTAGCTTTGGCAATATTGTATAACTTACATTCATGCCAATAAAGCAAATTTGAATTGAATTGAATGTGAATGTGAATGTGAATTGAGATAGAGAGAGAGAGAGAGAGTGTGTGTGTGTGTGTGTGTGTGAGAGAGAGAGAGAGAGAGAGAGAGAGAGAGAGAGAGAGAGTGTGTGTGTGTGAGAGAGAGAGAGAGAGAGAGAGAGTGTGTGTGTGTGTGTGTGTGTGTGTGTGTGTGTGTGTGTGTGTGTGTGTGTGTGTGTGTGTGTGTGTGTGTGTGTGAGAGAGAGAGAGAGAGAGAGAGAGTGTGTGTGTGTGTGTGTGTGTGAGAGAGAGAGAGAGAGAGAGAGAGAGAGAGAGAGAGAGTGTGTGTGTGTGTGTGTGAGAGAGAGAGAGAGTGTGTGTGTGTGTGTGTGTGTGTGTGTGTGTGTGTGTGTGTGTGTGTGTGTGTGTGTGTGTGTGTGTGTGTGTGTGTGTGTGTGTGTGTGTGTGTGTGTGAGAGAGAGAGAGAGAGAGAGAGAGAGAGAGAGAGAGAGAGAGAGAGAGAGAGAGTGTGTGTGTGTGTGTGTGTGACGCGCTCAGGCTCAGCCATGATCTCTGCGCTGTGTTGAAAACATGGAGTCCACTACTCGTCATTTAACAGTGTTTTACACCATTCTTCTTATTCTTACATGCCGTTTTGCGCGAGGAGAGGACACCGCTGGTGAGTAGTTTGCATTAGCGAGTATTTGTCAGGCGTTTAACGCACAGCTCGTGACTGTATAGTTTGTTTTAATGGCGATGCAAACAACAGGAGTGAACGTCAAAGTTCATCAGAGATCTCCAGCGTTCTCCCCGCAGTTGCATTGCTTCTTTTGAATTATATTTGAAAGTTTTAAACAAACTTCTCTTGGAGTCAGTAGCTCGCATCACAATGTCACGAGCTTTGACTACTGACTAGCAAAACTGGAAAAAACTAGTCAGGCTCTAAAAAAGAAAGGGGAAGCTCCGCATACGTTTTGTTAGTAATATACCATTAGTTAGTAATAATTATCAATAGGCTACTGTAAAACCATAATGAATTGTCGCGTAAATTCCTTAATGTGCTTTCTGAAGTTTTCTGTTGTTGGTGACACTGACAGAACTTTCTGGAAATATCGGGGAGTTTTGATTTTCCTGAAATGATTATTTTCGTGCATACTGAAGTCATTGAAATTAATGTAATTATTTTAAAATAATTGAAATGCCTTTAGTTTTTTTTTACTGTAATTTATACTTTTCTACCTCTATTTCATTAGCAAGGAAATGTTTTGCAAATCAAAATGCTATTATGAAATAGATTGTGTTATGTTAATTAACATATACACAAACCTGTAAAGAAACTTTGCAATATATTTCAGACTTTATAGTGTCTATTTGATCATTACTTTATCAAAACATCATTGGTTCTTGCACTGTAAAAATATGTATTTTTGTTTTGTTTTCAAGTTCAAATATCTATTCTTAAATCAATATACATTTACTGGAGATCATTACTTAGAATAATAAATATTGTTTCTGATCAATTTTGTTTATGCTTAAAACAAGAAAAAATATCTGCATGTTGGGTAAGAAAACTGAACTTAATACAAAAGGAAAATGCTTTCTCCACTGGAAGATATTTTTCTTGTTTTCAGCAAAAACTCACTTAATTTGGTGTTTAGAAAATAAAACTTAATATCATATGGCATTGTGCATCTTAAGTAAATGTGTCTCAATTTAAGAATGTTTTAATATTTGTACTAGAAAACAAGACAAAATGTCTTATCAAATGTTATTGCTGTATTGCCTGGTGCAATTTTTGATTTGAGAGCTACACCAGCTATTTTTCTTGTTTCAGAACGTTTGGAAAACAGTTCACAAGTCATGTGAACTACTGCTAAAATACTTTTGTGATACTTTTATGAGGTTTTTGTCCTTTTTGAGTTTGACATGTCACTGTGAACTGTTGTTCAAGTTCACAATGTCTTAAGAAAAAATCTGTCCTAGTTTAAACCACATGCTGCATGTCACAACACAATCACTGCCAATGTAACCCCTCCAGTTCTACTCGAACTGCACCGAGCATCATTGGAAGCGGGCGTACTAGGCCTAACACGGACGCTAAATACCACAGCCTTTAGTGTCAGTCGCTAGTGTGCCTGTTGAGGCCAAGGGGATGAGGGTTATTTGTACTGCTCTAACTAGCTGTCCTCTGTTACGCCCACCTCCCTAAATCCCACTCTCATCCGGGTCACGGCACCAGTGTGACCCCTCCGGTTCTACTCGCACCATGATGCCAAGAGATTAGGGATGTCCCTTGAAATTTTGAAAATGTGACGATACCAGCATTTCTTTATTACCGGTAGTACCGACTCCCGAGTATATTCAGTACCCTCTAATAGGCAGCTGCTTTCAGTCGCTTCTGTGTTGTTTATCTAAGCACAGGGCTCGAGACATAATATTGTACCGATATATAATATTGTCTGTGAATATTAAACCGCAAAAGAGTGAAAAGACTCTTTCATGTTCTGCGTGTTCATTTCAGAAAACCGTCATCAAATCATAAACACACAGACACTCAAAGGTCTTCACGGCAACCCGTCAAAATAAAAGTTTGGTTTAACTTGAAGAAATTGACAGAAATATATTAGGCTTCTGTACAGTAGATTTAACTACCTCTCAATGTAATACTAATGATAATTATTATTATTATTAGGTGTGCATAGAGGGTTGCTTTTTAAATGTTTATATGTTTAATGAATTTAATGTAATATTTTTTATCAAATGGTTAAATAAAATAGTTCCATTAGATTTTGATGGTATGGGTACTGACTACTGGAATTTTGGTATCAGGACATCCCTACAAGGGAGTGAGGTTTATTCTTACATCTCTTATTAGCTGGCCTCCGTTACATTCACCTCCCTAAACCTCATTCCCATCAGGATCATGGCACCAATGTAGACCTCTCCATTTCTACTCGCACCGAGGAGGCCAAAAGAGTGAGGTTTACTTACACAGCTCTAACTAGCTGGCCTCTGTTACACTTAACCCCCTAAATCTCACTCCCATCCGGGTCACGGCACCAATGTAACCTCTCCGGTTCTACTTGCCCCATGAGGCCAAGGGACTGAGGTTTACTCGTACAGCTCTTACTATCTGGCCTCTGTTACACTTAACCCCCTAAATCTCACTCCCATCCGGGTCACGGCACCAATGTGACCCCTCCGGTTTTACTCGCACCCTGAGGCCAATGGAGTGAGGTTTACTCGCAAAGCTCTTACTATCTGGCCTCTGTTACACTAAACCCCCTAAATCTCACTCCCATCCGGGTCACGGCACCAATGTGACCCCTCCGGTTCTCCTTGCACCATGAGGCCAAGGGAGTGAGGTTTACTTGCACAGCTCTTACTATCTGGCCTCTGTTACACTCAAATTAGCATGAAAAAGAAAGCTTTTATCACTTGATACCTTGTGTACAAACCTGGTCAGGACTTAATATTAACCAAAAAATCTTTACAGACTGCCCTGCAGATGGACGGACATGGTTGACGTTCAACCTCAACTGCTATCATTTCATCCATGGAGATGAGGACGTTGCCAAAAGCTACACTTTTCAAGATGCAAAAGAAAAGTGTGGAAGATATGGTAATTGCTTTTTTACATTTTGTGAAATTAAAATATCTAAACTTGTGTGTTGTTTTTTATACACAATATAGTAGAGTTTAACCTTCCCATTTTATTTTTAGATCTCTTGACAATAAAAAGTGCTCTGGAGAATGAATTCATCGTTAAATACAGCCCGTTTGTGTGGAAAGGCAAAATGAACGTTTGGCTGGGAATGTATTATGACACCGATGGTAAGTTTAATTTTCATCCAGAAACATATCTGTGTCTCAACCTAGTGATGTACGTCTTTAAACATCAGAATGAACTATATTTGCTTTCTTAATGCAGTATCATTTCTTCTGTGACTTTTATTTTAAAGAAAAAAGTTTGTTTTCATAATCTTTCATCAAATGTAATACTTTGCTCCACCACTGAAACTAATTTCATTGTCGGCTAACATCACGAATCCCTTTTACTTTTAAACCCCTCCCCTCAAACCATCAGCCTTCATTCTAGAAAGTAACACTAGGGCTGTTCGATAAAGCGATTTTCCTCGATAAAATAATTACAAAAGTTTGATAAGTGTTTGATATAATGTTTTTGCACTATTATGCAAATAATGCTGCGTATGCGAGTTGCAAACCATCGCACGGGTGCTAATATCTGATTGGTGCTGCCATTTCTGATGCATATGTGCGCAGCGTGAACTTAGAGCGTATGCATTTATTTGCTGAGTTCTCCCATATCTGATGCCTTGTGATTTAAGCCAAAGCCAGATGAAAAAGCGCTGACCTTCTCAGCAACAAACAGGAGAAACATTGAGCCAAATTGAAACAGTTAGAAGGCTTTTCAGTTCACAAATCACCAACATTTACTATGGATTTACTGTCTTCTTCTTCTTCGGTTTCTGTCGGTTTCACAGACAGGGCTTAGATTAAGCCAGGATTAGGCCTGAGTTTAATTAGGACATTTATAAACATGCCTTAGATAAAAACATCTTGTTATCATATCATACCATAGCATCCGCAAACAAAGATTCAAACGGTTATGAATCAGTGAATCGATTCAGAATTCAGATCGCCAATGTCACATGATTTCAGCAGTTTGACACGCGATCCGAATCATGAATCAATACACTAATTCAAAACCGTTCGAATCTATGTTTGCGGATTGAAAACAAACACGGAAGAGAAGACAATGCTGAATAAAGTTGTAGTTTTGTTATTTTTGGACCAAAATGTATTTTCGATGCTTCAAGAGATTCTAACTAACCAACTGATGTCACATATGGACTACTTTGATGATTTTTTATTACCTAAAAATGTTTTTATAAATCTAAAATATCTTAAACTGTAACTTTTTGGGTGAACTAACACTTTAACTCTCATATGAATGAATTCGAAAACACTTCTCCGCATCATTATGAATGTTAGTTATATGTTCTAAATTTAAGATATTTTTTCCCATTAAAACACAAAAATGTATGCAGTCGATGCTTAAGCATGTTATTGGACGTGGTCCAGCTCCTCTGCACTGGAATGCAGTTGAACTTCACTAATCTGTTCAAACCAGGGGCCTTGGAAAAGAGTTGGTTACCAAACTGTTGCCTAGTCAGTGCTTTAAGTTTAGACCGTTAAAGGAGAAGTGCTTTGAAAAATCTAGACCAGTCTGTTTAGTTATAGAGGATTACATGCCTGGTGTTGCTGACCGTTTGTATAACTTCTAATTGAGTGAATCCTGAGTAGCTACTTTCTGTTTTAAAGGGTTTAAGCAAACATTTTGGCAGCATTTTCATGTCTTTTTTTTCACGGCAGAATGTTCAAGCTGTTCTTTTGTGCTTGTTCTGACTGCTGTGCCAGGTTTGACATCATTGACACTAAAAATAATATGGGTTTGAATGGCATGAGAGTGAGTGCGCGATGACAGCTAGCTCTTTAAAGTTGCTCAGTCACTTCAGGTTGCTAGTCCATACATGAAGAACTTTTCTAGCTGTCTTCCTCTAGTGCAATTTTCACACGTGTCGTCTCACAACACAAGGAAATCCTGTTATTTTAGGTCTGATTGGGGTGTTGGCGGATTCAAAGAATACATCATCCACACCCAGAGTCCAGATGCTTTCAAGTGAAAACTATAGAAACATATTCCAGACGCCACATGTTTGCATAAGACTGTTTAGGCTTTGTGATGAAGGACTTCACTTAGTTATTAAACAATGAACCACAGGACAATGTGAACTTTGATCATCTGAATGACCCGATGACCGGTGTGACGGAGATTCAGCAAGTGCTATATTGCCGTTTTGTTCATCAGGTGTTTGCATGTATTTTTAAAAGTGTCAGACCTAAACATCTGGCTTTATGTCATTAAGATAATATCATAGATGAGGTTTTGTTGAAGGTAAAAGAAAGAATTGCAATTTGGTTGAAAATGATAAACAAGTTACTGTATGTCATTGTTTTGCAGCAAAAATATGTGCATGAATTATAATTTCCATTGTTTATTTATAGTTGAGTATAGAGTGTTAAATTAACGGTTTGGAGGACCTAATCCTGTCAATCATAATGCTTCACAATGCATATTTAAACTGCTGCTTGCATCACTACGACTCAAAATCCACCTTTATTTCTTTCTTTTATTAATAACTTTACTATTAAGGTGTCCGAATGGGCTTTATTGAGCGAGTCCCGAAAGCAAGCTTATGTTTACATTCATTATACTAAAGATTTATGTGATCTTGTGAAATACATTTCACAGTGAAAGCTATCCTGATGCTTATTGTTTAAGGCACAGTTAAGCATCAGGCATATGTAAAGCATATGTTAGATTTTTGGATTAAAATATCCAAAAACCACTAGAATATATTTTGTTGACTTGTGTACTTACATTATCCCAAATGATTCCAAGGATGTTTAAATCCAGAGAAATAATCACTTTTAACCAGGACACGGACCGTGTGTCGCCTATCAATGACATCATACCCGCATTGACCTCGATTTCCGTTTTATTTTGTAGTAACCATGGAAAAGCCAAAGCTGCTTTAATATATGATGTGTTTTATTAGACAGGTGAGCAACTATTTGGATCATTGGATCCCCCTCACAGAAACAAATCATTGTTCTCCAGCTCAACACAGTTTTATTGTTTAAATCTGGTGTTCTTGATTTACTGCGAGTACCATGTTTTACCATGCCTAATATTCATGTCTCACTGCAGTGTGAACAAGTGTCTCATAGCAGCGCTGAGCAAACACACAGAGTAGCATTATAACATAACTTTCAACACACTCAAATGTGTGTAATATGATCAAACAACGCTGCGTTCCCCCACATACACATGAGCGGAAGAAGCGTGAGCATTCGTCTGCGACAGAATAAAAGCTCCACTGCTCTCGAGCCGCATGTCATGCTCTTCTCTCATTAGCAATCGCTCCAGCAGCCTCGTTTACCTGTACCCTGCTTTATACTACAGTAACATTCATATATATTTAATACATTAGCACATCCATGAATATGATTTCTGTCCGAGTTCCGTCAGATTCTTTTCCACTGGCTCTAGAGGTGAAGACAACAACTCCCATGATTCCGCGAAATTTGTTTTCACCTTTGTTTTGAATAAGCGACCTCTAGTGGCGAAAAATTAAATATTGTGCCTTTAAGCCATGTAGTGCATAATTTGTTTTCACTGAGAATATGTATATGAAATATGTCTTGTCTCTCTCATTCTGTCTCTCTGTGTCCCTCACAGAAGATGTCTTTAAGTGGCATGACGATAACAGCGTGTTGCACTATAATAACTGGGAGGACGGCGGCTCTGATGACACCGATCTGTCTGTCATGGACACGTGTGTCGCTCTTCACTCCAACACAGGGAAGTGGGAAAACATCAGCTGCACGGATGAACCTGAGAATGGAGTAGTGTGTCAGACGAGTAAGTTCACAATTCCAGGATTATCCTCTGGTGTTATTTTAGTGCTGAGACACCATCATTTTTTTTAATATAAAAAAAAAAAAAGTTTTTTAAAGTTCTAGTAATGTTGTTGTGTGGGTTTTTTAAATACTGTTTAATATATATTATATATATATATTTATATATACACACACCGATTAGGCATAACATTATGACCACTTTAGCATCACACTACCTCCGCCGTCTTGCCTTCTTCCCATAGCGCATAGTGGTGCCATGCTGTTATGCAGCCCCATACACTACAAGCAGTGATGCACTGTGTATTCTGACACCTTTCTATCAGAACCAGCATTAACTTCTTGAGGAATCTGAGCTCCAGTAGCTCGTCTGTTCGATCGGACAACACAGGCCAGCCTTCGCTCCCCACGTGCATCAATGAGCCTGGGCCGCCCATGACCCTGTGGCCAGTTCTCCACTGTTTCTTCCTTGGAGCACTTTTGATAGATCCTGACCACTGCAGACCGTGAACACCCCACAAGAGCTGAAGTTTTGGAGATGCTCTGACCCAGTCGTCTAGCCATCACAATTTGGCGCTTGTCAAACTCGCTCAAATCCTTACGCTTGCCCATTTTTCCTGCTTCTAACACATCAACTTTGAGGGTGAAATGTTCACTTGCTGCCTAATATATCCCACCCACTAACAGGAGCCGTGATGAAGAGATCATCAGTGTTATTCACTTCATCTGTCAGTGGTCATAGTATTATCCCTGGTCTGTGTTTTATATATATATATGACAAGTAGGATCACAGTGAACATTCAGCCCTATGTTTGCACTGCCGCTGATCCAGAAAAGAGCAGTTGTCATGCTTAGGTATGAAACAGCTTCACAGTCTTTTCAACCACATCATTATTTCTGTGTTACAACAATTCAGATCATCACAGAAGTACTGGATAAAAGTGTATAATTCAGATATAAACACTGATGTCTACGGTAGCAATCAAAATAGAGTAAATCACTTTTTGAAAGTAGCTTGACACGTCAAATAAAGACGGTATATCATTACACCAGTAGGTGGTGCCTGGTGACGCTTCAAAAATGTATTTGTCATTGAATCATTCATTCAAGAGATTTGTTCAAAAACAGATTCATCCAGTAATGAAGCAAGTGCAGTCTTTATGAGGGAGTCATTGAATCATTCATTTAAAAAATGTAAAAAAATAAAAAAATTTAATTCATCATTCTGAATTTATCCAGAATCATGTTTTTGGTTTTCGTTAAACCTAATAATGCATTACCAATCATCTCAATTCATCAACCTGAGGTACATGATTTTAAAGCTTAATTTTCACTCAATTCATTCTTTGGGCAGTTTTTTTTTTTTTTTTTGAGCCAGAGCTAAAAAATGTCATGTGATTAATTACTCTTGAGCCACAGGAAAAGAGCGGCTACTCACTGCGAGCCGATGGGTTGAGCCTGACGTCCAGCCCCATTTTAGTTCTAAAATGTTCTAATATTTTGATTTAATTGAGTAATTTGGCCTTACATAGGTTTCAGCTGTAAGGAATGATGTAATATCATAATTTTGCTAAAATAAACAGAAAACAATTCAACATTTGTGGAAAAAACATACATGCACGCTTATAAAGATGTGTAACTTGACCCCCAAATTTTCTGATATGTTTTTCAGAGGCAGTTTGGATAAACCCACCCAGTAAGTATGATCTTATTTTTTGTAATATTTTGTCTTGTGAACACAATCTTGCTAGCCTGATGTTGTCATACTCAGTACTAGTCAGAAGATACAGTCTGATACTGCTCCGTTGGGCTGTGATTATTGGGGCGTGTTTCAACCGAACCAGGAAAGACCTCAATTGGATAGACCCATAACCAATCAGAGCAACGGAGCGACAGATAGTTATCAACAGAAGAAGATGAGTGTAAACGGTCTTTGCTGGTGTTGTTAAAAGATTTTAAGGATACATAGAGTACTTGCCAACATGATCATCATTTCTGAGAAATAGTGAAGGTGAATGCATATACGAACAAGTTCTCCGTTTAGGATTAGAACGAATTCAACCCAAACGCCTTTGATGAGATGACGTTACTGTTGATCATCTGTCCATCATCGTATAAAGCCCACCCTGACAATTTCAGTTTCTGTTCGAGCATAGTTGCTCCACAATCGGATCAATTCCAGATCGAATTTCCCAAACTTAAATGTTGTGGGCGGGGCTATGTTCGGCTGGCATCCAGGCTACAATCTTACTATTATACCTCTAAAATAAGGAGTTTTCCTATTTTTTCCCAATCAAGACACATAATGTCCAAAATGTGTTTTTAACTTGGTTAGTTCCTGATTCAGCTTTTTTTAACTTGTCTGTAGCCATCATGACTGGAGTAAATCATGTTGTTTTTGTGTTCTCCTCCTCTCCAGAGAACAGTCCTCTCCTCTCAGCTCTGGTCATCATCAGCGTGGTGCTGATTCTGCTCGTTTCTGCAGTGGTTTGGTTCCTTCACCAAAGAAACAACCCCGATTCATCCATCCTCAACCTGATTGAGTACCACCCGCCCTTCAGATCCCCTTCCACAGATCAGACCTGCCTGGTAGAAGCGGAAGAGATTGAGGAGATGCCTTAGAGCTCAATGCTGTGGTGGTGGTGATGATGGTGTTTTCCGGCCGTTCCCTGGTTAGAATAAGCAGCGGGCGTTCATGGAGATAGTGAACTCTTCCCTCTTCACTGGTTCCTCAGCTACGGTCCACACAACAGAACAAAACACGGGCAGTCGCAACTCAAATGATCTCTTTCTCGTGGGTGGAATGGAGGATTGGATGGGGATATATGAATGCAATAAAAGAGTGTTTTATTATGCAGGAAAATTAAGCACTTCTTACTTTCTCCCTGGTTATTGACTCTTGTTGCTTCACTAATATTTCCTCCGAGCTGCGTTATGTCTATTTGGTGAGATTAGTTTCTTAACTATCAAGCTCCGAAAAGGGCAAAAAATGCCATATATTTTTGTGCACTATAATCCAGGTCAGTTATAGATTAGTGTGAGGAACGGACTCAAGTTTAAGTCGTAATCTCAGTGAAATCTAGCTCTCGAATCAATCACTTGTTAATGTTGTGAGTGCCAAATTTGCCTCTGTTTATGTTGTGAGATTTACAAAATGGGAAGTTTTGTCCGATTTCTTTTTGTCCAGTAGGACCAGTGTTTATTTTCTTAGATTCTCAGTTGAAAAGGTTACATTTGTCACTGCTAGCACTGTATAAGCACCTCAAGTTTTTAGATATGGAGACTTCCTGATTGCCAATCACAATATTTTATAAATGTTGTTGTTTTTATGATTTGGATTTGCCACTAACAGTCGTCAGTATCTGTGTCTTGTCATGAATTAATCAAATTGTGTAAACATAGATTAAGGCTTTATTTATCCATACATGAACAACGAGCCATTTCTCAAAGAGAAGCTAATCAACTGTTGGGCTTTTAAAGCGAATAAAGATTAGTCAAGCGTTTCAGTTTGCTTTGTCTTTTCTGTCTGATCTAAAACTTAGAGCAACAACAAACTCATCTCATACATGCACAAATACACGCATGAGCTTAGATTTAATGCTGTGTAAGCAATTTCAGGCTAACTTCAAGCACACGACGGCTCATTGAGACCTCAGCAAACACAGACTTGCAGAATTAGCAGGCATTTGCTCCTACGCTTGTGTCCAGATGAGCTGCAGATGAGTCTGTGTAACGAGAGAGAGAGAGATCAGGATGAAGTGGGACAGCTAATTGAGGGCAGATGAATTAGCCTCAGGGGGTTTTATAGATCACTGTCATTATTCTACCCTGAAAGTGTGAGTTTGTCTCTGTATCTCCAGCTGCTTCATCTACACACGTGTTTGGTTGTGTTACGACTGCTACTGCATTAGGATGTCATGTTCTGTAAGTCATATTTGTATCTAAACCTGTGCAGTAATTCAGTAGCACACAATTTGAGGTTGATAATCAATATGTTTTTCCTGTGTCCTCATGTCACTTTCCATCCTGCTTGTCATCATCGTCCTGGAAGTGACATTGTTTTGGTGGGGAAACAACATGCGCATCAACGCCAATGTATTATCAGTGGATTTGATGAGTTATGAGTTGTTTTGCTCATATTACAGGATAAGCAAAAAACAAAAACACAATAACTTGATATTAATCTGTTTTTCTACATAAATAACACACATTCACCATTTCTTGTGAACTTTCAGTTTTACAGCAGGTAAAAAATAAGAATTATTTTAGAAGAACACAATAACCCTTCTCAAAACTAAAAGCTAAGCCTAAAGCTTTCTTAGATGGGGAAAGTGTTTAAATATAATGATTATATATGTATTATTTAAATGGCAGTAATCAACCCAACTTTCCATCTGCATAAGTAACTGATCTGCAGCTATAAATGGGCATTTATTAAGATTCATCCAAACTAGTCGTTTTGGTGAGCAACCCACTAATTTATTTGCATACTGTATATATATATATATATATATATATATATATATATATATATATATATATATAATGCACAGATCACGCATAACATTATGACCACTGGTAGGTGAAGTGAATAACACTGATGATCTCTTCATCACGCCTCCTGTTAGTGGGTGGGATATATTAGGCAGCAAGTGAACATTTTGTCCTCAAAGTTGATGTGTTAGAAGCAGGAAAAATGGGCAAGCGTAAGGATTTGAGCGAGTTTGACAAGGGTCAGATTTTGATGGCTAGACGAGTGGGTCAGAGCATCTCCAAAACTGCAGCTCTCATTGGGTGTTCCCGGTCTGCAGTGGTCAGGATCTATCAAAAGTGCTCCAAGGAGGGAACAGTGGAGAACCGGCCACAGGGTCATGGGCGGCCCAGGCTCATTGATGCACCTTAATGCTTAATAAAGAAGTTAATGCTTGTTCTGATAGAAAGCTGTCAGAATACACTGTGCATCTCAGTTTGTCGCGAATGGGGCTGCATAGCCGCAGACCAGTCAGGGTGCCCATGAGCATGTGAGTGGCACGTGAGCATCTGATCTGGACCACGGAGCAATGGAAGAAGGTGGCCTGGTCTGAGGAATCACGTTTTCTTTTACATCACACGGATGGCCGTGAATGCGTGCGTTGCTTACCTGGGGAACACATGGCCCCAGGATGCTCTATGGGAAGAAGGCGAGCCGGCGGAGGCAGTGTGATGCTTTGGGCAATGTTCTGCTGGGAAACCTTGGGTCCTGCCATCCATGTGGATGTTACTTTGACACGTCACACCTACCTAAGCATTGTTGCAGACCACACTTTCATGGAAACGGTATTCCCTGGTGGCTGTGGCTCTTCCAGCAGGAAAATGCTCCTGCCATAAAGCAAAAATGGTTCAGGAATGGTTTGAGGAGCACAACAACAAGTTTAAGGTGTTGACTTGTCCTCCTAATTCCCCAGATCTCAATCCAATCGAGCATCTGTGGGATGTGCTGAACAAACAAGTCTGATCCATGGAGGCCCCACCTCGCAACTTACAGGACTTTAAGGATCTGCTGCTAACATCTTGGTGCCAGATACCACAGCACACGTTCAGGGGTCGTGTGTTGGTCCCCCTTTTGCAGCCAAAATAGCCCTGATCCGTCGAGGCATGGACTCCACTAGACCCCTGAAGGTGTGCTGTGTCTGGCACCAAGATGTTAGCAGCAGATCCTTTAAGTCCTGTAAGTTGCGAGGTGGATTGGACTTGTTTGTTTAGCACATCACACAGATGCTCGATTGGATCGAGATCTGGAGAATATATATATATATATATGTTAATTATATTTAATTACAATTATATAATTATTATATTTATATTAATACTGCCTACTTTCCATCTGCATAAGTAACTTATCTTCAGCTATAAATGTGCATTTATTAAGATTCATGCAAACTAGTAATTTTGGTGCGCAACCAGCAGACTTCACTGTCCTCATCTGACATTGAGGTTGGTCCTTGATGACCACTAGAGGACGCTGTTACTCATGAAATGAGCCCTGGTCCCAACTTCAGTCCTGGAGGGCCACTGTCCTGCAGAGTTTAGCTCCGACCTCCAACCCTGATAAAAACACACCTGAACAAGCTAATCAGGATTACTAGAAGGCTACAGGCAGATGTGTTTTTATCAGATGCATTTTGTGCAAAATATTTGACACACAAACTTTGACAATAACACGGAAATATAAGAGTATGAGTAGGATATATTTTCTCTGGGCCTAACTATGCATGATTGTATGGTTAGTTGCATTTGAGTATTGCATATCCACAGGCCGATCAGAAAACCTGTGACACATTTTCATTGACTATACAATCAGTTTCTTCCGGTTCCTTTATCTTGTTTCAGTACATTTCTAAATTCATAAGACGAATGCAGTTCTTATCTATTAAACTCCAGTCCAGTCTGAATCAGGATATTGAAGTGCCATCGTGTCTTGGTCTGTGTTTTTCAGTTCTCAGCACAGGGAAAGAGTTCAGAAAGGAGCGAAGTGCCTCTTTGCACAGATTCCCATAGATAAAACGCTCTGTTGTTGACAGGAACTGAAAGCACGCACCTTGCACATATTTCTAGGGTTTTAAGTTTATGTTGGGTGAATTAGTAATGACTTGCAGTCACGTCAACACCAGACCTCAGCAAAATGCAAGATGGAACAAGAAAACTAGGACGCTTAGAAAGTCAGAATTTTATTGCACTTGTGGTAAATAAACTTGACACTGCCAACAAATCTAAAATACAATCTTTAGGGCAGACTCTTGCCAGTGTCATTATGTGAATTCAAGATGCAGAACTCACATGAAGAGTATCAGACAACATAAGCGATGTTTACTCATTCTATGTGTCTGAAGCTTTTTGTAAAAATCTTATTTCATGTGGTGTTGTGCTGTTCCTATTGCACATTTAAAAACAGCACAAGTGCCCTACAGAGTCAGAGATATCAATGCACACTATACAGACAACACAACAGCATCAAACACCATACAGTTAAGAGCACACACTGCATGCCAACAGATTGAAGTCAGATTGTTTCTCAAGGAGAAGGCATGTGCTTTATTATGAATCTATTGTGAACTGATGAAAAAATATATCACAGTGCCTTTGTGCTGATGGGAGATACAATTCTTATCTCTTGTGTGGTTTAGTCATTGTGAATCATTTTGCAAGTAACTGTCAGGGCAAAGTTCAACTAAAGACGCACACACTTCAGTTTGTGTTTCCTGCATTTGTCTCCAGTCTTGTGAAGCCGGTTTGAACATTATAAAAAAAACCACTAGACCTTGTGTTTGCATGTGCCAAACTCAATATCACAACGCTGGAGCATTTCAGGTGGTTGTCAGGGCATTGCTATGTGGACACTAAGGTGTTCTGAGTGGTTGTTGGTGTGTTGTTGTGTAGTCGCTAGGGTGTTCTAGGTGGTTTCTATGGTATTCTAAGAGGTTGTTATACTTGGTGGTTGTTAGGATGATGCCATGTGGTTTTTGTGTTGTGAGTGCTTCTTAGGGTATTATAGGTGGTATAGGTGGTGTGATTGCCAGATCTTTGTTATGCAGTTGCTAAAATGCCCTGAATGGTTGTGTTTTGATGTGTGGTCGCCAGGGTGTACTGGGTTGTTGATATGTGCTTTCTAAAGTGTAGATGTCAATGTGGTTGCTAAAGTGTTCTGATTGGTTGTTGGTGTGTTGCTATGTGGTTTCTAAGGTTTTCATTTGTTGTTGTAAGTGTGTTGATATGTGGTTGCCATGGCGTTGTCATGTGATTGCTAAGGTGTTCTGAGTGGTTGTCAGTGAATTGCTGTGTAGTCGCTATGTGCAAAGGCATTACAAGTGGTCACTGGTGTGTTTCTATGCAGTTGCTAGGGTGTTCTGGGTGGTTGCCAGGGCGTTGCTACTGTATGTGGTTTTTGAGATGCTCTTTCTGGTTGTTAGTGTGTTGCTTCGGGTTTGCCAGGGTGTTGTTATGTGATTGCTAAGGAGTTCTGAGTGGTTACCAGTGTGTTGCTGTGTAGTCACTATGTGCAAGTTGTTACAAGTGGTCACTGGTGTGTTTCTATGGAGTTGCTAGGGTGTTCAGGGCATGAAGAGCAGAAATGCTGTCAGACTCCAGGCAGCTGAGGATCGTTTGGTGATTTGTACTGGTTTCTCACACTTTCCCAGGGTTCAGCTTGCTGTCTGGACCTCTTAGGACATGACAAAAGCCAGGTCAACAAAGCCTAATTTATTAGAGGGGGACACAATAGCTGCTCTCAGGGAGAGGGGCAGTACAGAGGGGAGCCCTGCATCTGTGTGTGAGAAAGAGACGGGGCCTAATAATAATAATGAAACAATAGACAAACCCAAGTGTTTCCCTTGAGTGACTCTTCCGTTTTTTTCTTTCTTTCAGATTTCAACGGGGCAGCAGTATTCTTACAAGGGTAAGTCTCACAAAACTGGATCCTATTTCACCCCAAAAAGATTTGTTTAAAGGATATAAATCTGTTTGTTTGTTTTTTTACCTTACACTCATGTTTTTGTTGAGTTCTGAATAAATAAGTGCATTTTTCAGCAATTTTGTGTGTCTCGTTTGTTTGTCATCATCAAATTGTATTACAGTGTATCAGCCAATCTGCTCTCTCTTTATCTGTCAGCCATTAATCATTAATTATTTTAATAACAATAAAGCACCCCACACACACACACACATACATTCTCATTACTGTAATGCGAAAAAATATGATATATTATAATTCAAATAATTTATACATCATAGTTGTGTTTTATGTACTGCCTTTCGTTTATACTAGTGCTGTCAAATTAATTAATCTCGATTAATCGTATCTAACATACACACTTTTATGTAAGATGCACTAATTTATTCTGATTTAAATATTTTGTAATACAACAAAAATGACTGTATTACAGATAATCTTATTTTGGTTGTCAGTGAAATTACAAAAACAAGTACATTTAGTTTAATTTAACTGACTGAAAATAGGCTTCATGTTATTTATGCAAAATATAATTTCTTATTTGTTTCATTTTATTTTGATTTAAGGGTGATAATGTTTCGGTTAGATTCACTAAGGTTCCTATCACAAGTAAATTACTATTTATTTGTGGTGATTTAGTGCTGGTGACCCTTCCGATGTTTGATTAATTCATTTGACACTATAAAAAAAGAATCCCTCCTGCTGCTTAAAAGATATTATAGCATTGGGAATTAATGAATTATGTGTCTCCTGCATTGCATTTCTCAAATTGGATGATTTACGTGATTAATTGAGCTCTTGGTACCAATGCAGGAGAAGCCAGAGTCCTTTAAAATGATGCCACCCGCTTCCACTTTAATTACACGGTGTCACGCGGTGCTTGATTTTTCAAACAGACCTTTGCTTTTGTCTTCCGTCTCCCTCTTTACTTTTTTCCAGCTGTCTGTTGTCCAGGAGATGGATGCTTTCTGAGGACCATACATTATGGAGAAGCCTGCCACCATTGTGATTATGGCTGTAATGGCCTGTTTATGATCAAATAACACCAAAGGCATCTTATTCGCACGTCTCAGGCTTTCTTGTGCTGATGCATGAAGGAGGAAAAGGTTAGCGCTGACCTGACACGGCTAATTAAAAGGGACAACATTCAGCGTTAATATGACAAGACACAAACTGACAGTTGGCATGGAAATGTGCATACCAGATGCTGTGTGCACACCACCAGACATGTGCCGTTTTCTCACGTCCTTTGTTAAGACAATATGGTGTTTGCACACATAACGGCATGACAGATTTGCACGATTAACCAAGAATGATTTGATTTTCCATTTTCCAAAGAAAAACAGTGGCGCTTACCATGCAAAGGTCACCTGTACGATGGTAGAGGGGTTATTATTATGCTCCCTTGTGATTTTACTTGTTTCTAAAAAGGTGGTTGCTAACAAGTGTCTATAGATTGTCCGTGACATTAAACATCATCAGCCAAACAGTCACAGTCATAGTTTATAGTGTTACTCAAACTTTCAAGAAAAATGAAGGCTTTAGAGGGACTGTTGAAAGTGAGTTTTCCGTTCACATCTGTTTCTTTTGGTCGAGCTAAACTCATTCTTATTTCTTAACAATAGTGCTTGTCTCTCCTTTTGTTCTATTCTCGTGCTCTGCCGTCTCCAGCATGGCCTTCATCTGTGAGCATGCCCCAATTAACAGAGCCAAAACAAGCAGGACCATTAAGACGGACGCCCACTGGAAGGAACCAAGAGGCTGCTGGGTAACACAAGTCCTGTGATCCTGTACTCATTCATCTTGTCAAATCGACACTGCTCTCGCTGTTCGCTGGATGATATGTGTTTCCTTAATGGAACATTCCTTAATGTTGCCTGACAAAAAGCCGGGGATTTTCCTGGGTCATATGATAACACTTGATTCTTGCAATTGCCAGATTGTTCTCTTGATTTAGAAGATTTAATAAGTCGTTTGGTCTCAATAGCATTCAGTTTTGTGTGTGTGTGTGTTGGTTTTTCAAGACAACACGTAATCAAAACGAAGTGGTTAATTTGAAATTAAATCCGTGAAATGGATCCAAGATGAGTCATTTAGAAATGTCAATGCATCATTATTAAAGGCGCTATGTGTTTGAATTTTCAAGTATTAATTGCTTTTTGTATTGCCAATGTGTGAACTAACTTGAAAAAACGAGACCTTCCCGTAAAGGTTGTCTTGAAAGCCTGAGTCTGATATTTATGTGAAGGACTCAGGCCGGATTCTCTGGGAAAATCCAAAGGATGTGATGTTTGCGCTCCTGAGAGTCTCTCTTCTGTCCAATGACACAGGAAACTAACGCTTATACAATGTTCAGGATAATGCCGAAAGAGCCATTCTGTGCTGTAATGTCAATGTGTCGTGCAAAGAAAAGGGATTGATTCAAACTATAGTCTCACATTGCCAAATCTATTTAGTCTATAGCAGGGCTTGTCAATTTAAGTTCCAAGAGGTCCGGCCGCTATATTTCCTTCCCAGCGGAAACAATACTTATTTTTGGAACAGTTATACATTTCCGTCAGCGCAGCTGCAGTACTTTGTAAAAGAAAAAAAATCCTAAACACTCAAAATAGTCATCAAAGATGAGAATCTTACGCCCGAGAGCCAAAGCAGTCATGTGTACGATTTTTTTAACAAAATATACTAAAAACAAAAAAGTAACTATTTCACCCAGTTAGATATGAAAATAAAAAAGGTAAGATCGGATGTTTTATCAGGCTTTTTTTTTTTGCATTTAGACACCTATGTGTATGGCACATTTGAGAAAACATATCAGGGTATGGACCATCTTTAAATTTTGCTGAAAGTATTAAACTACTAAATACAAACAACGTACAATATATAATCTATAATCAAAACTCTCATCATGAGCACAAAACAAAGTTTACTAGTAATAGTTTTTTGTCTTCCTTTTCTACCTTTACATAATTTTCTGTTTATTATGAAGTGCTCTTAATATGGTTATTAATAATGCTAAATGTATATGAAAAAAGGTGTCATGCGTTAACTTGTCACGAACCTGGTTTAGTAAAACGGTCTCAGTCATCTGTATAGATACAAATAATGATATTTGCTGCTTTCTCATTTCCTGCAGTGTTTTATAGTAAAAGTATTTTGCTGCTCACAGTGTTTCTGCTGCTGGTAAAATAACCGTGTCATCTGCAGCTTTACATCTTCAGCGGGAGAGAGAAGCAACGCGCACAGAGCAGAAAGAGCTTGAATGAAGCACATTTGGCTCTAGATAAAAATATGAGAGGATATAGCGCCGAAAGATCATTACCATAAACAACCCTGAACGCTTGTGGTGTGAACCGCTCTGTTTTTCCTCACTGCTCACTTTAAAGGGATAGTTCACCCCAAAATGAAAATGATCCCATGATTTACTCACCCTCAAGTCATCCTAGGTGTATATGACATTCTTCTTTCAGACGAATACAATCAGAGTTATATTAAAAATGTCCTGGCTCTTCTGAGCTTTATAATGGCAGTGAATTGTTGGTGAAGTGAAGTCCATAAAAGTGCATCTATCCATCATATAACTGCACCACACGGCTCCAGGGATTAATAAAGGCCTTCTGAAGCACAGGTGTGTTTGTGTAAGAAAAATATCCATATTTAAAACTTTATAGACTAAAATAACTAGCCTCCGGCGGTCAGCGGTAGCAAGTCGACTTACGCTAAAAGAGTAACCCTTGACCCTTGACACATGCGTATTAACGTACGCAGAAGCGCAGAGGATAGAGCAAAACAAAACACGGCTCATGAATTAGAGTCTAAAATGAGAATGTTTAAAGAGAAATGGTGGAGGATTTCAATATAAGAGAAAAGGGGCTTGAGTTTGTTGCCCAGCCCTATAGCAGTTTTCTCACCGCTGTTGTTTTTGTTGTGTTCATTTAGTTATTGAGAGGAAAGCGTGCAGCACATATTTACATATTCATCTAAACGTCTCTCTCAGCAGTGTGGATGGCGTCTGGATATTTGTTAACTGCAAAGGTACTGTATCTCCAACTTCTTTTTACTTCTAATCAAAGAATGAAAAAGAACTGGGATTGAAAGCCAGGGATTGAATCGCGTTCAGTCTCTTGTACGTTAGGCCTAACACACTAGACCGTTTTCACATCTTAACAGAATTTAAACCTGTTGGAGACCACAGACAGTTTTAACTGATTTTTTAGCATTATAATCCTCTGAACGTAAATATGATTCAGCCGGACCGCGAGACTACACACTTTCACGATTTCACAGTGACACGAGATCTCACGGAGACTCGGGAGATCAAACGTGACTTGAGAAGAAAAACAAACGGTGGACAATCGACGTTGTCAGCTGGCTTTCATGGAGCGTGTTCAGTTTTACAGTGAAAAACAAAGTAGAAAAACGAAAAATGGGTGATCTTCTTTCGCAATACTCCGTGACATGTTTGCGGCTGGCAAGTTTCAGCTATAGAATCACGCAACATCCGGCTGGTGAAGCCTGCTTGCTCTCATTGGCTATCGCAGGTATCACGTCAGAGGCAGCTTATTCAAGAGTTTGAGATTTGGGATTGTGGGCGCTCTGATGTGATCAGGAGCAGTAAAATAATCGCAATGACACCACACAGTTGAGGATTTTTTGGACAAAAAGCAGTTTGGGGCAAGCCTAGAATGGGCTACGGCCCCCGATCGCAAAACAGGCTCAAAACAGGCTTAAAACAGGCTAAAAACAGGCTTAAAACCGGCTCAAAACAGGCTTAAAACAGGCTAAAAACAGGCTTAAAACAGGCTTAAAACCGGCTCAAAACAGGCTTAAAACCGGCTCAAAACACGCTCTAAACAGGCTCTAAACAGGCTTAAAACAGGCTCAAAACAGGCTTAAAATCTTCAAGTTTCTGGCCAACCTTAGGAAGAGTTCACACTGCCCGTTTTCAGCCCTGATTTTGAAATCATAGGCAAATTGATGCTTATTCACAAACGTCCTGCAGTTTATCATAATAACAATTCCAGTCTCGCGTGAGAACTCCGGTCTGATGCACGAGTGATCTTGCGTTATTCGCTTAATTTGCGCACCGGAGATAATTGTCGGTGAATCTTCCTATTGCAAAGTCATGTACTGTAAAACCTCCTGTCGCCGATCCATCGTGCAATGTGAACACAGCAGTGACTGAATGCAGTGATCAGACGAGTTTGAAAATCGTGCAGTTTGAGCTTTGATTTACGTGTGCAAGAATGAGTAATAAGTCGCTGCTGCAGTTCACTTAACGGCCACCGGTGTCGCTAATAACAAGGGTTTCCTTCAGCCCCTTTAAATGGGTAGTTTAATCCAAAAATTTAAACTCACCCTCATTTTGTTTCAAACCTGTATGAGTTTCATTATGTTTCAAGTTTCATGTCTCACTGCTTTTTCTTCTCACATAATTAGATCATTTCAACCCATGTTTATATATTTGGTTAGTGCATGGGGTCATGATCAACCTGTTTGTGTTTAGTTTGTAAATTTTGAATACAAGACAGTTATTAGAGATCACAGGGCATCTCTTTCTGCCAGTATTACAAGGTCAGAATCTTTTTCTCTGTGTCACAAAAGACACACGATGTCTTCAGTAACTCAAATGCTCTTTTAATGCTCATCCCGCTTTGATGCCCAATCAAAATGTCCTTGCTTTCATTCATTTTCAAATGCATGAATTATTAATATGCATATGTCAATTGTGCAGTGAAATAAAAGGGTGTTTTTAATTTATAAAAACAAACACAAAACCACCATTGTGAGATGAATCGTTTGAATATTTGAATACATTATCCATGTCAGCAAGCAGCCGAACAGTCACCCATCCAAATGATACGCACTGTACAATCTCTGACAGTAATTAATTCCTGCCTCAGTCAGATTCATCTGCAATAATAGAGCAATTACTTTATTTAAGAGAACATTTACCAGAGAGACAAAGCCATAATTACTCTGTTATTGATTTAATGCAGGTTATTAGCACAGTAGCAAACAAACTGTGAGATTGTGGGTTGCTTAATTGAGATTTTTTTAGTGCAACATTAAATTGTTGGTCACGTCTTAAGACGAGTGTGGGTCATTTCTTCTGTATGTACTGTATTTGTCTTCAGATCTTTCTTTTTTCTTTCTCTAATCCAAATGATCCATATGTTATTCCTGTCTCGTCTTATAAACAAATATCCTCCTCCTTCAGGAAGTGACATCATTTTGGTGGGAAAACAGCAGCTCAAACTGTAATATTCTCAATGGATTTGATGAAATCTGTGATGATTTGTGTTGTTCTCTTGGTAAAACATTCCACCCCGTCTGATCAGATCAAATTCACAGGGTTCAAAAGGTTTGGAAGAACCAGACCGATTCGTCTGTTGTTCTCCAGCCTTTCCTTTTGTCGTGCTGGATGGTTTTTGTTTTTGCTAGGGGATAAAAAAGAAAAAGATTACTCTCTGCATTCCCTTGATGTGTCTACAGAAAATCAATAACTCTGGCTGCATGGGCTCTGGTGGACGACGATGACAACTACTCAGGATGCGCCTCGGACTAATGTGGAAAAATAGGAATTAAAACAAAATAGCTACATTAATTTGTTTTCCATCAGCCTCTGGAGAGATAGTGTGCAGCGTTCCTCTCAGTCTCATTATACTTTCTAATCAAGACTCTTTTAAAAATCCTTTTTAAGGCGACAGGCAGATTTGCCCTTCCCCCCGTTGCGCTGCTGCTGCGCCTTGCCGTCATTGTGCTTCTGCTTATTACTTTACAAATGACCGAGGTGAGGCTGACATTTTCACTGCATGCAGAAAAGCTCGGTATGTACGGCCTCTGCGGTAATGAATTTGCTTTGAGCTCTCGCTTCCCCCTCTGCTTTCCCAATCAAGATTCCCCAATACAATTAAAATCACAGCATCTCTCTGCTGTCCCCAACGCCTCTCCAAAAGCAACAAGAATACCAAGACAAAATCAATGAGCTCGCAGGAAACCTGCTTTAAATTCTGCACGCTGAATAAGGATTTTTTTTCTTCACATCTTTAATTCAGGAGTGACTTTGTCAGTAAATTGGTCTCTTACTGTTAACAGGAGCGAGGTGTGAAATCACAGGCCTTGTGGAAAAAACACTGTATCAATATTTTAACAGTTAACTTGGTCATATTCACCTTCATATAAAATTATATGCCGACCAATATTACACATTAGTTGTGCTGGTATAAAACATTTTTTTTATGTTGGTTCATCATATATTTTGTATTTTATCCTGTATGTTGCATTTAATCCTTTTTTGGTCTCTTATGCTTGATTGTTTTTATTGAATGTGATTCTGTTATTGATGCATTTTATACCTGAAAGGTGCAATATAGATAGAGTTTATTGTTATTAATATTTTTATTATGTAGGCTTGTGCTCACAAATTATCCTTTCTCTGCAAGCAATGCCGCTTTTCAATAACATTTTGTTTCATTCCTGCATCCAATTCTTCATCTTCAATCAGATGATTAGCCGGTCTGGTTTTTGAGGGGTTTTGGGCACGTCTCAACTGCTTTTCATGACTTCATAATATCCGTCATGTGTCTGACTGGTTCACTTCAGGACTTTTTTCTTTTCCATTTCTCCACATCTCCCCAAATACACATGTGAACTTAAGCCTGTTGCCATTTGAAATCTCTCTGTCTCAGTCAAGCAAACAAAACTGGTATAAGTGATGCCGTGTGTGCCAGCTGAACTGGGCTAAAATTAAATAAATAACATGTCCTTTCCGTTTAAATGCAATGGTTGTCAAATCAATTCATTTTAATTTAAGGAATAGCTCACAGAAAATGTCAATTCTCCCATTATTTACTCATCTCTTATGTTCTATGTAATGTTTATTTTCATGCATTCCACAGTGACACATTAATCAAGCTCAAAATAAAAAATCAATAAATAATAATAAATAAACAAATATGCATAATGTGAAAGTGTTTCTGATCCGTTAAACTGATATCTCTAGCCATCTATGTATATATTCATCTGTGATGAATTAGCCTATTATTATTGTAGTAGAAAAAAAGGTACAAAAGCTGTCACTGGGGCAGTACCTTTTCAAAAGTTACACTTTTGTTTCTTGTATTAATATGTAAATTGTAGGTACTAAAATATACCTTTAAGGTACCAATATGCACCGTTTAGGTACAAAAGTGTACCTTTTGAAAAGGTATCGCCCAGTGACAGCTTTTGTACTTTTTTTTCTGAGAGTATAAATCTGTTAAATGGATCAAGGGTTTACAAACTAATAATGATCATATTATTGTTTTTGTTGGGCTATCAAAAGAATAGCCAATCCTAAAATTAAATTCTGCTTACTCAGATAAATTAGTGATAGCAACATGTCGACTCTGGACCTCTTCGGTCAGAACTGACCAAAATATTTTATGTTTTGAATATAGAATTATTATTTTTTTGCTTCATCGGAATGGGGAGACACTTGGTGACTTTTGTTCCATTAACTATGAGAAACAAATCATTCGGATATGTTAAAGACCTTCATATTATTGATATTATTGAAAATACTATTAAACAAAAATAGTATATATATTCCCCTGAAAAATAGGGACATTTTCTTTTCTTTCTTTCGTTTCTTTTGACCGCAAAGGTACCAAATGTTACCCAAAAATGAAAGGGCTCAGAGGGATAATCTGAAAGATTCGTAGCAGTATCGGTAAGATACACTTGCAAGTGAAAATGAAACAAATGAAGCACTGATCATGTTTATCAGGCATTCTGGGAGACACAGCAAGTGAATAGAGAAAGCATTTACATATCAATGTTCCTATAAAATATTAGAAAATATGAAAATGTTGACTCCCATTATTACACTTCTGTTTCCATTACATGTCGCTCCAAGAACACATTAATGTGCAAATTAGAGACAGTGTATAGATAAATTGCATTGAATGGGAAAACCCGTATGGCCATTTTACCCACATATTGCATAAAGTAAAATGGTATATCAATCTTTCATAACAAAGTTTGGTTAAAAAAAAAACTAAAAAAATTGAATTGGTGAATGAACAAGAAATGCCATTGTTTTTGCCTATACATTTCATTTTATTTACAACTGAGTCCCGGTGTCCACTTTTCAGGACATAGCACAACATATTAATAAAATATCATTGTTATGCGCTAAACAATGTCAAATGACAAAATACTTTGTTTTCCTGGGTCGTATGAGGTTAATGGAAAAAAATGCTCATAAAATGATTATAAATATTGCATAGTATTATAAAATCCACTCACAATTCGAAAAAATAATGAAGAAAAATGTTATTGAACAAAAATATGTTACATTGATTTTCCCAACAAACAAAAAAAAAGTTACATTTCAAGGCTTCGGTTACATTTCAAAGCTCGTGACCCAAAAATGAAGGTGCACAGGTGCAAACGGAAATTAATGTTGTGATCGTAGCGGTATCGGTTGCATGCACATGTAAGTGAAAATGAAACAAATGCACTGAATATGTTCATAATAAGCTGACGTCACGCCGCTTCCTTCAAGTGCAAACGAACTGGAGCTTCACTCCGCCGTTGAAGATTCACACGCGCTCTGAAGTCACACGGGCAGCACTGCTGGGATACAGCTCCTCACGGCACTGCCGGACTCTAGGAAACCGCTCGGAAATTATCCGTTTCCACTTGATCTGTTTCCCTGGATGCTCTATATTAACGTGAAAGCAAACGGTAAGTGATTATTTTCCCCCATTAATCTGGCGGAGATCGCGTCCTTCGGTAACGCCGCGCGCTCCCGTCACGGTTTGTGTTTAGTTGCTGCTGTTGTTTGCGCACTGAAGCAGATTGATAAGTCACAAACTCACCAAAAGATGTGTTATTAGGCATAATCTGTTGTTAAAGTAATCGAGTAATCACATTTTCAAAGAGTGTACGTTACGAAGCCTGTCAAAATATTTAAATCCAAACGGCTTTTTCATCTTAAAATCGTGCGTAAAGTAGTTAGTTGGCGTATGACAGGCACGTCAAGTGCTCCGCGTCCCTTTGTTTACACTAGCATTATCCTGTTGTTAATGGCTAGTTTACATGTCACTGAGGTTTTTCTCATTCAAAACCAAGTTTTTTATGTTGAAATCTACATATGCTATGAGGGAATACAGTAACAGTCCACCGTTTCCTTTTCTTCACTGGTTCATTTCACTGATCTTTTGCACGACGGATGGATTTGAGTGCAAATATTGCGTCTTTTTAAGAAAATAATGAGCTTTAAGAATAATTTCTTCCTACCCTTATCCTTGATGTCAACTGCAGTTAGCGGGAGAGGAGAGAAACATGAAATCGTGTCTTTTTTCTTAGTATTCAGCTTTGCTTTCAGTCTGTTTTAGTACGATCTTTCAATATTTAACATTAGCCTTTATCATTCAATACAAGTCTTTGCAATAGATATTGCTTTACAAAAACATTTGTCGACTGAAAAGGAGAGGTTTGATGTTACAGATTTTGTTCCTTCATGGATGACTTATGACAATAAACCTACAAATATGACTGTCATCTTTTGATGCCATTTTGTTTTTTATTAATATTAGATAAATTCAACATAGTTGATAAAGCACAAATTCTTTATTCTGGGATCCTCTAATGCACCAAATGGATACTTGTAACTCTTAAAATGTATCGTTTTGGAAAAAAATTAAGTGAGAGACCCTTATTTTATTAAGTATTTTGTGATTTAATGAGTCATGCATCCGAGGGTTCAAATATCTAAAAATAAATTGGCGTGTTTATGTAACCTGAACAGTTTTAGAGAGTTTTACTGTGATGTGTTGCTTGCTTGCATGTGAGGAAAGGTTGTTGAAATCTATGGGATGTTGAAACGAGTTAGCATATTGAGCCAGATCAACTTGATCTGTTCTTTTGAAGAAGTCAAGTGTTAACATGCCTCCACTTTTAAATCCTATTACATATTGTAATGTTCGCTTGATTTCTTGAACTTATGTTTGCTTTCATCGTCCAGTGAGATATGGCATGTGATCAGACCTTGAGACCTCAAAAGATGTGACGTGCTCACAAGCCAAAGATGCGATTCAGATTCATTCCTGTGACTGTTGTCATTGGCTATAAAGATAAAAGTGGGCATTTTGTTGTAAAAAAAAAAAAAAAAACTTCACCCAATGGGTTTCCCTCCTTTGCTCCCTTTTAATGTTTTTTTTTTTGTGCAAATGCTCCGCTCTTTTGGGTGACACCAGCTGAACTGAAGACGCCAGAGATCCGAGCGTCTTCCTAACAGCATGACATTGTGCTGTAAGCCACGAGAGATCCGTGAAATGAGCTTAAATCTCTCCGCATTTGAGCTCTCTATACCAGCTGTGAATGAAGTCTCAGCGACGTACTGCTGCATAAGACCTGCTTCAACACTGAAGCTTCTTGAAGAACATCTAAAATGCATATAGGGATTTGAATCTGTGAGTTGAACTAGAATGCATCCTTAATGTTGGAAAAGCATGTTACTGTAAAAGAAACCAGCTGTCACACTTTTGAAATGGGTATTTAAGTTATTGTTAGTGATAGATTTAGGCTACGTGCGAGCCTTAGGCCGTGTGACCACCAAAGTGTTTTTAGCCTGCAGAAAACACCTAGCTGTGAGCGCTTGAGAGCGTTTTGGCAGTTCAGCGTAAAGATGCTTTGCTTGCTATGATACGGAATATCTACGGAAGTGTTACTAGTATCTCATTTCACAGATAGTTTGTTTCTATATAAAAATGTCGATACAATATAAAGTATTTGCTCTGGTTCTTGTTTTAAATTATGTTGTTCTGTTATTATTATTAGGAATGCACGATATATCAGCCACCATATCGGCCGATATATGTTCATTTGTAATGTATCGGTATCAGCCCGATAAGAAAATTTGGCCGATATATTAAAGCCGGTAAATAATGTATTATTTCTTTCAGCTGAGACACTTTAGATGTGCACATGATGGTTGAAATATGATTTGAAATCACTTCAAAAAGGAAAATATGGTTAAGTGCAACATGTCATATAGACTACATTAAAAATATATAATTGTGTGTTTGGGATGTGACCTTTTAATGGTGAGACTTTTGTAATTTTTAATCAGGCTCTCAAAAATGATATAACATTTTTAATTTGTTTATCAGTCAATATATTGGTTATCTGCTTTCAAATATAAAAAATTATCGGTATCAAAAAAATCGAATATGAAAATGTTCATATCTAGTTATTATGCTTTTTGTTGTGATCTGTTGACGTTGTATAAGCAGAATGTGGTGATTGGTCGGTGTTGTATTTGTCCCGCCCCCTCCTCCACTGTGATTGGACTGCTGGGTAAAAAGTGACAATGATGAGCGCTGCTTTTTAAATTCTTCAACTCTATGACCAGTAAAAAACACTGAGTGCTCAGCACTTCAGCGTGAAGTAGACGCTCAGCATCTCATTTCACTCCTGGTGTTAAAAACGCAGCGCTTCCATTGAAAACAATTGGATAAATGCGCTAACCAATGGGAAAAAAATGCTTTTGTGGACACGTGGCCTTATGGTGCGTTCACACCGGACGCAAATAAATTGCGCTATTCTCGCGAAGGTAGACGCTTGGACATTTTGACTTTACTCACGTCATTTGTGCGAGAAATTCGCTTCATTCGTGTGACATTCACTACACAGCAGACGCAAATTCGTGTCATGGGAGGGGCTTCTGCCAGGCGGTACATCTCGTTGAGAAATGGCTGACATAGGCTGTGTTTACATGTCTTTTTTTGTTAAAATTCTACTGTCAATGTGTGACAACGTAATTTGTATGAGTGGCGCTCAGCGCTCGTTAACCCCGGCGAGAGCAGCCTATCCTCGGCTAGTCCTTCAGACGTCTGCCGCTGGCTCTGATGTCTCTGAGGTGTCTCGAGCTATAATTCGTCTTGTGTGTATGTAACGGCCGATCTTTGGTCTCATGGATCTATAATTTGTTCCCTGGCAAATTGTTTAGGCTGAGGGCAAAGTGAAGTTTCATTACTTTTTTTTATTTTTAGGCTATTTAACTTTACTTTACCGTTGTACTAGCACTGACTTTGAATGTTTGACTGAATTGTTTGCTTTATTATAGCTTATTATACCTTTTAAGTTACTTGTAATATTGATCATACATAAACTTGCATATAACAAAATAGTGTTGTCAAAAGTATCGACCGCGATACCAAATCGATACTGAAGTTTTACAAATGTGACGCTTTGAGCGCTGTTGAGCGCAATCATAAACACCTCTGACTGGCCATTGCGCTCACACGCTCATCAAACACATCTGTGATTGGCTACAATGATCAGCGCTTCACAAACATGTTATAAATATACATAAATGACGCTTTTCTCAGATTGCTTGCACAGATACACACGGAGCGTTTGAATGCAGGCGTCTGTCAGCCTACCGGTCCGCTGGTCGATGCCTGCTTGTGCTTTCAAACGCTCCCGCTTTCAAAAAATTTACAAACACTTCCGTGTGATTTCAAGCGCTGCCGTGCGTTGATCATTGTAGCCAATCACAGACACATCCGATGAGCGCGTGAGCACAATGGCCAGTCAGAGGTGTTTACGATTACAGCTCAACAGCGCTCAGTGGCACATTTTTAAAACTTCAGTATCAATTTGGTATCGCGGTCGGTACTTTTGACAACACTATAACAAAAAGAGACTGGGTTGTTTCATGTAATTTAATATTATCACAGTGATAGTCATTAGCACACTTGTCTGAACCAGATATTAATATATGATTAATATAAACCAGATTTTCTCCTCATTGTTGTCACTACTAGAGCAAGCTCCTGATTTTTCCGATTTTTCAACTTGAGCGAATTGCGGGGTCCTCGCAAATCACGCGTTCAAAATGCTAAATTTGCACGAATTGCGCTATTTGCGTCGCAGAATGGCTATTCGCGTCTCTGCATTGACTTAACATGTAAATCATTCGCGTCCGGTCTGAACGCACCATTAGTGAACAAGGAGGACATTAAAGTAAGCGATTGCGCGTTTATTCATAGTGTGATCTGCCAGCGAATTTATGTGCAGGCATAAAGAGAGCAGAGTTTTGATTCTGCAAAAACAAAAAAAACAAATGAAAGCATAGATAAATACAATGGAACAAAGATGCAAATTAAATGTTTTTTAATGGTAAATCTATCGGTATTCATGTACAAACATTGAATTATCAAATGTAAAATAAGTCTTCACTGTATAAATTAAAAATAATTATTACAATTTATTTTTGATAAAGCTACAAAAGTGATTTTATCTTTGTTGTTTGATTAACATTAGTGACACGAACAGCTGCATGTTTATTAGGCTGCTGTCACTTTAAGACAAATGTATGGTTCCAATATTATGATACGCATCCGTTTTCTTTTTCAATTGTTTACAACACATAACCGACAGTATATAAAGGATGCTTGCTCACAGAGACTGGCATTTTGACTTAATTTTGCGTGCACATGTCCGTTATCTTAAAACGGAAGAGAAAAAGAACTGACTGCACCCACGTCTAGAACTGTATGATATTGTGTATATATTATAGCAGAAAAACTAAATATTGCAATTCAAAATATTTCGAAAAATAATTAATCCTTCTAGAGTAATTGGGGTGATTTCGTAGTGGAGTGAATCTGCATAGAAATTTTTTTTTAGGTACAGAAATTGAATAATCAAATAAAACAAAGTATTCACTGTATAAATAAAATATAACTAATTCATTAATGCAATTTATCTTTTTTAAAGCTACAAAAGTAATTTAGTCTTTTTTGTAGTTTGATTAAAGCTACACTGTGTAACTTTTTTAGTTTATTCTTAGCTAAAAACACTTATGTGCTATCTAAAAATATATGTGCTCATTAATGTAAATTTACTTCTTTCAAGTAATAAAGTATTCTCGTAAGTGTATAATATGCCATTGAAAATACATACGGGCGAGGGGTTCGAATGCACGTCGCCATGTTGCCCCTCCATCTTGAAAGTACAGTAGCCAAAGAGGGACATACCCGTAAATTCAAGCTTACGCCTTTGGCGTTTAACACTCGATTGCACTGTGTCGAATGTGAAGAGGGGGATTGCTTGAGACTGATATAGCCTACAATGTAAACTTTGCCTTACGCTAGTGATGTCGTACAATATACAGAATAACGATAGCACCGATAAAAGTTACTTTACTAAGATTAGCTTGCATTCGTCTGGGAACCTGATCGCTGATGTTAGCAATGAAATGGTAAAAAATATCGAAAAGGTAAAATTATTATTCATTTTACATAGATGTCATAACCTACATGTTAACTGAAAAATTAAATAACTGCAAATTTTAATAGTTTTCTAAAGTAACCTCATCACTTGATCGAACTGGAAGCCATATTAATCTTGGACTAAATCAGCCACCGTAGGAGTTCAAACGAAATCGGAATTGAGAGGAACAGAAACTAATATTCACTGGATGGTCATATACCTTTTCACCGCTAGATGGGCGAAAATATCACACAGTGTTGCTTTAACATAGGTGACAAAAATAGCTGCGGGTATATTAGGCTGCTGTCAGTTTAAGATGAATGCGTGGATCCAATATAATGATACGCATCCGTTTTCTTTCTCAGTACACATAACGGACAGTGTCTACGAGGATGCTCACAACTGACAGGACTTAAAAACATATGCAAGTGATAAACTTTCCCTCTATGATGTTTAACTTTGCAATTAATCCGCAAATCACGTGCGTTGCGAACCAGGGGGGCAGCTGCCCATACGGATCACAAATCAACTACGATCCCTATACTTGACGTCACACATCCTGTGATGTGACTATCGTGGATGCACACATCGCGATATCGATGCTAAAACTATTGCTGCGTCCCAATTCGCCTACTTATACTTCTACCTAAAAGTATGTACTCCTTTTTTGAAGAAGAAGAAGAAAAAGTACATACTTTTGAGTGTGTAGCAGAAGAGTAGGCAATCTTTGGGACATACTTCATCATCTTTACGGACAGCTCTGTCTAAGTTACGTACATCCTGTCACCGTTTAAACGGCCCTGTCAATCATCTTGTCACAGTTCAAATCCTCCACATTCAATGTCATTTCATTTCCTACCGTATCGGAGAAAAATGTAGTAGCACGTTGACCTGCCAGTCGTGAGTCTTTCATGCGGAGACTCTCCTCATGCGTTTGCAATTTGAATATAATGATGCATTTAAAAGGCAATGTCCAAACGCATCATTACAAAAGTTCACAATGCAGGTGAAATATAATGTGGATAACACACCTTTTCATCAGGTTAGATACTGATTATTAATCTCTCAAACCCCGTTATCTAAACCTCTCTGCTTTACCGACGGACTCGCACATCCGCCATGCTTGTAGTTTTTTAACACTTTTTATCAGCATTTGTAGTTCTAATCGAATCCTCGTCAAATGTGCAATGGGTTGTGGGCTATATTAGCCGTTAGAGTGTGTATTGATCTGCACTTCGGATTCTGACTGGAAATAGTAGACCATCCGGGTATCTTTGGGATACTCATTTCAACATACTACGATTTGGGATACTAATTCTATTTTACTATTTAGGACGCGAATTGGACGCACCATAAATATCATGAAGCCCTAGTTGCATCACTGTCTTTCACTGACTACCTTTTTAATTAGTAACGAATGTTGCTCTGGATTGAAAGTCGCATGAATTCTGATATGACCGTTCAGACTGAGGTCGCATTGCAAAACATCAGACCTGTATCGAATTTAGGATCACATATGGAAATGGCACAAATCAGAATTGAAAAGATCAAATTGCTGTGGTTTGTGCCGTTCACACTGTCTTGAGAACAAGAGAGAAAATCCGTTTTGGGCCACATTTGCAGTCTGCAGTCTGAACGTAGGCTTAAGGGTCTTTAAGGGTTGATTTTTCAAAATCCTTTGTGAATGTTGCTAGTCATACTGTACGAACATGATCGCGATGTAAGCCATGTCACACTGTAAGATCTAAGTTGTCATAAATGCCAGACTGTACGATAGTTGAGTCGCGCTAAACGGACGCACGCAAGAAAATCGTCCAGAGTTTTATATCATCAATGAATGATGCTCATTTTGGTCATGGTTTTTCTTGAAAAACGAAGATAATTTGACGTTCGTCGTAGGAGAAGTCACACTGCAGGATTGTGCGCCAAATCTTCTGACAGAATTTCGTCTGAGGTAAAATTTGATTGCAGCGGTCATTAATCGGCTGCCGGTGAACATGTCAAACTACCGATCAAAGACTTCAGATTTTAGCCTAGGATCAGAGGAATCTTTTAGGATTTGCAAAATTTGTCTCAGACGGCCAAATTGTGGCCAAAATCTCATAGTGTGTACCCGGCTTTAGTTATTCCCCAACACTGCATCAGAACAGCGTTTAGTGTAGTTTTAAGTGCTTTAAAGCGTGGTTCTGTGTGGTGTTTCTTTGAGCTAATGCAGGGGAGCAGCTGTATTGCTGAGCGTCTGATGTTCTTCGGATCTCTACTGGGAATGCGCATCTCTTCTCGTCCTCGCTGATGCATCGACCACGCAGCAGCTGCCTGATTGTGTGGAGATGCTTGGAAACCATTAGTGGAAATGAATTGAAAGAAGCTAAAAGACCTTGCTCTTTTTTTTTTCTTTTTCTCCTGCTTAGACACACACACTCTGAGACATGGATTATACGAATACATTCTCTCAAACTCGCGTTTTGTAGTGCAAACAAATGCCTATTGTTAGTTTTTGTAGAGCTGCTGTTGAACACAAAAGCGTCCTGTGATGTACTCGTTGTATCGCCGCTGCTGGAAGAATCTACAGCTGTCAGGACTTGTTTTGTGGTTGTACCTTTTATTTTTGCCTCTTGAAAGAAAAAATACAGTTTCACAAACAAAGTCTCTGCCGAAACCAGTTACGAGGCGTTGCTCTGAATCATGCATGAAAAAAAAAAACTCTTGAGGTTTTTTTGTATATATGGAAATAATGAAATTAACTAAATTGCAGGTCATGCAAGGTTTAGCTGATTATTTCAGCAACTGTAAATGTGATGCTTATTTGCAATTTATGTGTCATGGGAGTTGCATTTCCCTTGATCTTTTGATATAAAGAAACATTTGCATTAATGATGCATATAGGGCGTCCAGTCACAGTGAGGTAAAGAGGAAGTAGTACAGATACTATTATTCTAGAACTAACAATAGCAGATGAAGTAACAATAAGAGTAAAGTGTGTCTGTGTGCTAATCTTTCCTAAAACCTTAGTTGTTTTTTTAAATATGATCCCTCATAATTTAAGGTCGCTATATATATTTATGTAATATATTTATATGGTATTAATTATATATTTATTTTTGATGAAATGGCATCTAGACATGTTCTTGATAGATTCACAATTAGGTTGTCTGGGGGAAATCGCACGAAACCTAATTAAATATGTAAAGCACGCACACACAGACCGATGGATTCTGCTTTTGAAATGCTTGACTTAAACAGCTGGAAGACCCAGAACGATGAGGGAAATTAGATTATACTGACAGTCCTGTGAATTCATCTGGCCAGAGATTCAAATAATAAAGCAGAGTTGCAGTCAGAAGGTCAACACAGATTTATTCAGAACTGTCATCCTTGAAAGTGCAACAACCACCCATGAATACAAACCACTCCGCATCATAGTCTGGTATTTAAGGGGATGAAAAATAACACCGTGCCATTTGAATGTGGTGCATGTTATCAGGCTTCGCTCTCCCGGCAGGCAACAACATTAGCTCAAGGTTACAGTAATAGTGCTTGAAACAGCACTTTTAAATGCTAGCAGAATCACTAGACAGATTTTGATTATTCGAAATGTTACTCACATACTGCGCACACACACACTCATTCATTTTGAATACAGAATGAACACGATGCAGCTTGTGATCGCCGTGGACAAAGGCTATTACCCTTTTGCAGCATTTGTTTGTTTCTCAGCTTTGGCTCAATACAGTGATGATGAAGCCACGAGAGGTTAATACTATTTATTTTCTGAAACTGTCTGTCTTATTGATAAAACAGCAGTATGATAAAAGACAAATTTTCAATTAAGTAAATTTATTAAAAATAATAATTGGTTTTGGCGACTTTGGAAGGACCAAAATTCTTACAAAGTCTGTTCCTTTTTTCTTTCTTTTTTTGCTGTGTTGTTGCAAACATTCAGTGATTATCAAATCTCTAAGGCTGAAATTAAATAAATACTTTTTCAGAGTGAAGCATGGCACTGTGTTCCTTTATGAAAAAAAGCTAATATTAATATTATTTGGCCAAATTATTATTATAGTGTTGCATGATATACCTGTGCTAGAGTACTGATACTCTGCTATTAAAAAAAAACATTTTATTAGTACCGATACTTTAAGAAAGACCTAATTCTAATAAGAGCCGACAGTAAAATATATCTGTTGCGCATCATGGATTAAAGACATCTTAGAGCAACAAAGAAACTGCATGCATGAGAAAATAAAGTGTGAAGCGCAATAAACCTTGGAAAAGCGTGCACAGAATGCCGCATTTCAGACAGCATGTGATCGCAAACTCAGTTCTTATTTGTGGATTATTGTGCTTGAATTGTCAATTTCACATCAGAGAATTTGCGTAGATACAATAGAGTACGTCTTTCGTGAACGCAAACAGTTGAGAGAGAAATCGGATGTGTATCATTATATTAGATCCGTGCAGGTCTTAAAGTGACAGCAGCCTAATGAACCTTCTCCTGTCTAAATAATTAATTTTAATCAAACAACAAAAGAAAATAGAAAGTCAACTACTACTTGACTAAATAAATAAATATATTTATTAAGAATCAGTGTATACTTAATTTATAGAATGAAGACACTGCAGATTATTTTTTTTTTTTTTATTAATTAATTTCGCATTTGAATGCTACTGTTAAAAATGCCTACCTGAAAAATGTAAAGCACTGTTTATTTAATTTGTATCTAATATTTTTTTTGTCATATTGTCTGTATTTTAATTATTAGTGGGCCGTTATCGGCGTTAACGTGCTGCGTTAACGTGAGACCCGTTAATCTATTCTCAAAGTTGGGTTGGGAGCTGGGTCTATACTACGCAAGCTATGATGACTTTCACAGTGATATTTTAGCACAGATGTACCTAGCCGAATTGCACTGTAGGGAGCGAGAACGAGTATTCGAACCTGCGTCTGCGTGTGTGCTGTGAAATTACCACATCATGCGTGAACGCTGTCTTCCGAACTCGGGTGCGCACCCGCGAACCGTACTCGAGTCCTGACGAGCGTGACTGACGTACTGTAAGCAGAGAGCTGTACATCTCATTTCTGCCCTTCATCAGCGTCCTCTAGAGCATTTGCAGTACATCCGCGGCAGATAGATGCAAGTGCCATTACCTACTGAAGCTTTGGTAACAAAATCAACGGTTCAAAAATATAAAAGTTAGGTGAACAACGCTATTCATTCTGCCACATTCTCGCTCGACGTCGTTACCAAGTAACGGGGGTAAACAGCTGCTGCTTTGATGACGCAAACGCACCCCGGTTTCAGACCCAAAAATATAATATGAACACGGTCCAGGGAGCAATCGAACTCTGGTTTGGTCCAGGCAATCGAACCAAGTGTGAAAGCACCAGTCATTATTTGGGTAGCACACATATTCTGAATACCTTCAGCAGAATTCAAATGAGCCATTTCAATCTAGATTAATTTCAAAATCACAGTGAGATTAATATAGATTAAAAAAAATTAATCTATGCCCACCTCTAATTTTTAATATTTGGTTAGTTTTTAATAGGGATGCACCAATACCATTTTTTTTTTCAGATCTGATCTGATAACAAAATTTGTATCTGCCGATTCCGATACCAATGCAGTTGTTTAAAAATTGTGACTGTAGAATTTCTATACTTCAGTGTGTACTGATAAGCTGATAAGCAATCTTGTGTGAGTTAAACACAATCTACCAAATACAGACAACTTCATTATAAAGAAAAACAAGAAAAAAACAAGAAAAAAAATCCTAATCTATGAAGAAAATAATACTGTAAACTAGATGGTGAATAAACTAGATTAGTGGATAATTCATCATCAAAAGTTACGCTAGAAAAATAATGAGTGCACAATCATTGTATAAAATCTAAACATTTAGTGGGGGAAAATAAAAAAAATAATAATAGTGAAAGTGTAGTGTTTCAGTTTCTGTGTGTGAAGAACAATACAATCTCTAGTCCAGTGTTGTGATCTAACAGACACTGGTAGAAAGTAACACGACTTACAGCAATAAACTCCAGCCAGATAAAGTCAAGTTATGCAAAACCATAGAGCGTTATCTTCAGATTAAGCATAATAACAGGAACATTGAATCATCTTGGAGAGAGTAAAATATAGAAAAAAAATTGTGAAATTAAATTTTGGTCACATCACCCACCCCTATCCCAACCTCTTCAGAACTGAGAAGTTTGTGAATGTGATAACATTGATAATGTGATTATTGCAAACATCTCTGGAAGGACGTTCACAATGTGGCATGTAATTATTTTTTTTTAATAAAGTTAAGGGAATGGTTAAAAAGCAGGCCAGGAATATTCTTGTCATTTAAAATTATTTTTATAAAACATGATGTTTAAGTTCTGTCATGATGTTCAATAACTTTACTGGTTTGGTATTTTGTGGTATAGATTCAGTATTTTAGTCATAATCACAACAAACCTGCACTAGTCACTAGCAGGATTACTAGGGTTGGCCAGGTTAGTGGCTTCTAATCTAAAAAGAGTGTTGTTTGTGGTGCTTTGTAAAACAAACTGTGTTTGCTCACTTTACCTGTCAGTCAGACGGTCTTAACAAGAGAACAGTTCAAAATGGCCCGGTTAAAAAACAGATACTGATGTAAAAACGTGATTGCAATTTAAAATGCATTTGAATTGCATCTTTCAATTGCATATTAAATCACAACAATCTTTATCAGAAAATGAAATCCCCAAATTGTGCAGTCTATTTGAAATAAACCTGGCCTTAAAGACCTCATAAAAACAATGTCTTAATGGGGAGTTTTTGGCCAGGATAAGTTGCAAACTGGATTTGCTAATAGTCTAAAGTCTGTATGTGAGACAGGTTCTGGAATAGGCCTATTATTCCCATCAGTGTTGTGCAAGCAATCGTTTTGTCGTGTGCACAGGTCTTCTTGGAGGGGAAGTCCATGTAGATGTTTTACTGTTTGGGAATGACTAATCGCCGTTGGTTTGAGAATGAGGTCATTAGATGAGTCTGAAGGGGGGAATGTTCTTCCTGGCTGGAAAAAAAGGGGGAATATGTTTTAAGCAAATGAACCACAGGGCCGTCAGTAATTAGGGCAGTTTTCTTGATGCGAGTTTGCATCTGCACTGCACCATCCATCTTTCATTTCTCTCTCGCTCTTCCACAATCTTCCACTCATTAATCAGGATGCTGGGCTCCTGCAGGGGGATTCGGGGGGTCTGTCTTCTGCCGAGCCGTTTGGGGTCTGAAGACAGCAGTTAGACCCCCCAATGCAGCAGGATAAATGTGACATGGCTTTGAATGCATAATTCAATATCTCCTCTTTGTTTCTGGTTAATGTTTTGGAAGATTGTAGACGTGACATGAGTCTTTTTGTGAGTTAAGTATGGTCTCAGCTCAGACGGCACACCCACGGACCGCCCATGATCCATTCACTCATGCGTAATGCACACAACTGGAAAGCTCTTGTTAAAACTGCTAGCTCAGACTGTCTGACAGCAAGCAACTTTCAGGACTTTTCAGGATGCTGTACGATTTTTGGGAAAAATCTTGTTTTTTCTCTTTCTCTTTTTCTCTTTCTCGATCAGAATCATATTGATATATCTGTATAATAATAACAATAATAATAATAATGATTAATAATAATAAATCATTATTAATCATAAATAAAAATGTATACATGAAATGTATAGAATATATATAAAATTATATAAATAAATATTTCACACTGATAATTGTTTGCAATGAGATAAAATGCTGCACTTGTTTGTAGGGCTGGGCGATATATCGAATATTAGCGATAATATCGCAATAGTTTTGACGACAATGTAAAATTTAAAAATATCGTGAATATCGAATATTTCAAATTCAAAGTGCAAACTTTCCCAAATAACATTACCAGATAACACATTACCAGGTCTGCTTCCACCATTCACTAAACATTGGAAGCAGAAGAGTTACGCACAGGATATGACAAAGAAAGCAACAGAAACATGCGCGCATGAGAGAAATATTAGCGGTGCGGGACTCTGACCTGAAGCGCGCGCACACGCCTTTCAGTCAACATGCGATTGGGATTCAGTTCTTTCATGGATTATTGGGTTTCAGTGGTCAAACAAATGTAAAAATGCACGTCCTGGCGAGTTTTCAGGTAAACACAGTAGTGTGTGTCTTTAATGAACGTACCACTGATCTATATAATTTATATAGATCAGTGGAACGCACACAGAGTTGAGTGAGAAATCATGTGTCATAATGAGTTTGGTCCATCAAGGTTTTAAATGGCCGGAGCTCATATTCTGTGTGATTTAATGTTAATCAAACAACAACAAAAATTAGAAAACCACGCCATGCTTGGCTAAACAACTTTAATATATTTATTAAGAATCAGTGTAGCCTATAGATCATTTATAGAGTGAAAACTTTTATATATAAATTTGATTTATTTCTTGACTTGCAGCTGTTAAATAGACCCACTGTAGCTGAAAATAAAGCACTGTTTTTTTTTGTTGTTTTTTTTAAAGATCAAATTAAAAATCTATATTGTAATTATAAAAGTACATTAAAAAATATTAAATTACTCGTATCATGATTTAAGATTTTGGTCATCCCAACCTGTTCAGTAAACGCAAACATTTTGTATTTAACTTGGTTCTATCTAAATAGTTTTTGTTGTTTTTAAAATCTTTGTTTAAATTTAAAAGCAATTGCAAACATATCGAGATATATATCGAATATCGTAAAAATTTTGACAATATTGAGATATATATATTTTTTTTGGATATAGCCCAGCCCTACTTGTTTGTAGGATTGCAAAATTTGACCAGAATTATGGGATTATATATCAATAATTATATATCAGAATCATATTATATATCTGTATAATTATAATAATAATAGTAATAATAATAATTATAAAGAAAATATACAAATTACTAAAGAAAATAAGCAAAATTACCTTTTACTGCAAAATAAAAAAATAGTATTTAAGAAAATATTAGTAATAATGATAAATTATTATTTTTAATTATTATTAATTATATTATTGTTAATAATAATATATTATCATTATTAATAATACAAAAAATTATTTATTTTTTACACCCCTAAATAATATAATAACAGGGGTGTAATGATAAATCGTTATATTGAAATATTATAAAGATATAAAAATGCAACAATGTATCGTTGGTGTAAACATTATCTCGATTTGTATTGAATCGCGACTCGAGTTACACCACTAAAATATAATAATAATATTTTTATTTTACTTTACAACTGTTATATTTGAATACCATATTTATGGTCTAAACTTCGTCATTTTCAAACATTAATCCAACAGTTTTTATTTTGACAGAATACCAAAGGGAGCCCTTGGAGCTTCTCTTTTGTTGATGAACGCATCCCAATATGAGTAAAGAAAGATTTTGTTCCCAAATGTACTTTAAAGCGACTCCGAGCAGATGCAGAGATGGAGTTTGTGTGGCGCAGCATTTACAGTGAACCGAGCCTTAAAACAGGCAGATGATGAGCTGTTTACGTGTAAGAATGCAGTGCCAAGCTTCTCTCTGAAACACGCAGCACATAGATTTCATTTGATTAAATTGCAGCCTTTGCAAGCCATATTGCGTTTCGATTGTATCCCAGATTAATTGTATTTATTAGCCGTGCAGCCATCCTAGATATTATGCTGTTAGTCACAGGTCTAGCTTTGTGGTACTTAAGTGTAACACCCTGTGATACGCTGAGCTGGAGATATTAAAAATATATTGAATATGACTCTCTCACACTTATTTTTTCCCGCTCTCTTTCTTTCCGTCTGTCACTGAAGTATCTTGGATGTCACATGTCCTTTGCTCAGGGAGGGACTGAGGCTTCCTGTGGTGTTAAGAGCTCATGTTTAAATGCCAGTGCTTTTACCTCTTGTTTGTCATAGGCTGTCATATGCAATAATTCCTGGTGAGTAAAACAATGGGGAATTTAACTTCAAATTGGGATTTTAGTGAAGAAATGTCACTCCAATAGAAATTCTTTTAAATAATTGATTTTATATAATATATTATACATTCTGTTTATATTAAATTACATGATTTTTATATATTTAATATATCTGAATATTTATTTATTGAATTGACACCCTGCCATACATATGCTATATTTTTACTTCTGCATTTTAATGTGTGAAAAATGTACTTCTGTGAACTTTATGGCGATGACTCAAACGAGTAGTTTGAAAATGCTGCTATAAATGTCTTTTTCTGCGAATCAGTTCATATTCAAATCACAAAATGTGAAAATAGTCTGAGACGGTCTTTAGGAAAATTAATGAGCAAATTAAAAGCACACAAAAATGTGATTGTGATTATTTGTAATGTTATAATATTTGATATTGCCGAAGCACTGTGGAGCACACAACCTGTCAGATATTAATGTTACTGTGAGATTTCAGTGTTTTATATGATTTGTCTCATGCACTTTCAAGTGTTGCACGGTAAAAATGAAGAATTGATTCTTAGCATCCTGACTTTGATTGAGCATGTTGCATGGCTGCAATTATATTCAGGTTTCCTTCTAGAATACACACCTTTAACAGATGATTAGATTAGATTAGGTTGATGTTTTATGATCTATAACGCCAGAGCATCCAGCAGTAGGAATGGCCACTATGACCAACAGAACAGAGATAAGATCTCTGCATGTGTGAACGTCCCATTATTGAGATTGAAGTGAAGGTGACCTGTATGTGAGATGTGCTGCTCTGTTTTTTACTCTCAGGAAGCGTGCGGCCTCTGTTAATAACCTCTTGCCCACTGCTGCTCTATTCTACCCAGTAATTACTGACGGTTACACCACAGATCTCTGAGAGATGTTTACCTCACACACACACACACACACACACACACACACACACACACACACACACACACACACACACACACACACACACACACACACACACACACACACACACACACACACACACACACACACACACACACACACACAGGTATTTTAACTGTGGATTACTCCAGTTTATTGTCACGTCCATGTCATCTGATTTATAACTCGCTAAATCCTGAGACACGAGACCGCACGTCCTATTATTTTACCTGTTAGTTAATAATAAAAATATATATATATATATATATATATATATATATATATATATATATATATATATATATATATATATATATATATATATATATATATATATATATATATATATATATATATATATACCTGTTAGTTAATATATATATATATATATATATATATATATATATATATATATATATATATATATATATATATATATATATATATATATATATATATATATATATATAAACATAAATATAAATAATTTGGGATTTTCAGATCATTTCTATGAAGTAAAGTTCAATCAATCAAATCAATTTTATTTATAAAACACTTTAATAAAGCACTTTTGCTGTACAATTTCCAAAAAACATTAAATACAATAATAGAAAAAATTGTCATATTAGAGAAAGAGATAAAAAAGAAAGAAAGAAAGAAAGAAATAAACACTACAAATCTGCTCAACCCTAATGGCCATTAAAAATAGTGAAGGTCATCATTCTTCATTTGCTTTTTTATGCATGCGTGATATGCAAAATATTGTGTTTGTCAGCACAATCATATTTTCAGTGTAACTGTGATGCCTGTTAAATATAGACCGTAGTGCTGGGCGGTGTGACCAAAAATGTATATACGTATTTTTCTCAATTTTGCCGGTTGTGCGGTATATGACAGTATTTTTTTCCCCATGCATGACTGGGTGTTAACAGCATTTTCTTCTGATCGAGAGAGGGAATACTGCAGTAGATCAACACAGAAAGAATAAAGGCATAGTTACTTTTTTGCCCGTTCATCTTTGAATTGTCAGTCTACATCATTGCCTTCGGTGTATCAGGATAATCCATCTGGTCATCACGGTCATGATCACACGTACAGCTGTATCAGTGTCCTTGTTTGCACATATTTCATTTGAAGAAGACGTGATGAAATATGTGTGCATGCATGGTGCTGGTTCATTTTTAGAGTAATAAAGTATATTAAATATAAAACGTGCTCACTCCGGTCTGTATCTGATCTATACGATCCATAAGTGGGCGTTGTTAAACTCATCACGACGTGTTTATTTGAATTCTCCGCTTTTTTTTTTTTTACAATTACAATTTTCACCTGAGTTTGGAGCCAAATTAGAGGCGTGTATAATGACTTTAGAAAGATGGCAGCATCATCATTTTAGTTTTACACAGAGATTGGCAGGTCTATTAGTGAAATCTGTTGACTTAAGCATTCTTTGTTTCATTATATGCCAATGATGACCGTTCAAAGATGGCAAAAAGCACTTTTTGTTTTTTTTTTGCCTCAAGTTTCCATGCCTGTAACTAAAGACATCTTAATATCCTTTTAGATTCTGGTTCTTAACAAACTTTCTTTTTGGTGTTTTCATTTTAAAGGCCCTCGGTGGTTCAATCCCAGAGATTAGGGCTGCACGATTATGATGACAAATCATAATTGTTGATTATTCCCTTGTTGGAATTGAGATTATTAATTATGATTATCACAATTTATATTGAATTATGTTTTTTTTTAAATAGCTTTATACAATTGTTGGAAGCAACTGCGTGCCATATTTTTATATAAAAATGAAAATCAAGCTGAAAATACTCCTCCTGAAAAACTTGTATTGCTTTTTCTATAGCATTAAACCTCGTGGCAACTATACATTGGTTTGGTCTCTTCTTCGTGGCTTCTTCTTCTTTCTTCTTCTGGACATTTCTAGTTTTAACATTATTTGTACTTCACATAAGTCCTCTTTTAAAAGAAAAAAGCATCAGCTGTATGCAGAGTGACCCACGTTTGGTTTTTGACCACTGAAAGTGTACAATTGACCGATTTACATTGCTGCATTAAGATCTCCATATCTGTGGGATTGAACCATCGAGGGCCTTTCAAATGAAAACACCAAAAGGAAAGGTTGTTAAGAACCATAATCTAAAAGCATATTAAGATATCTTTAATACTTCTTGAGTTACAGGCATGCAAACTTGGTAGTGTAACACGAGAAGTGCTTTTTGCCATCTTTGAACGGTCACCGTTGGCATGTAATAAAACAAAGATTGCTAAAGTCAACAGATTTTACTAATAGACCTGCCAATCTCTGTGTAAAAATAAAATTAATAATGCTGCCATCTTTCTAAAGTCATTTGTACACCACTGAAAATTGGCTCCAAAGCAGGTGAAAATTGTCATTTTGACTCCCTTCTACAAAACAGTGGGTTACTCCATAGATATACATATGTGATAGTGGCGGCTACTGGTCTGTCAGAGAGGGGAAGCTCATTTTCAGCCTACATCATAAAATTGTTTATTTATTTAAAAGTAAATTCTGCGTTCCTGAAACAAGGAATGTGGTGTATAATTGTGTGAAATGTAAGATGAAAATCAAGCAATTTCGCCAAGCAAATATCAAAGAAATAGGTTGCAGCAGTTTTTATTTCGACTGAACTTGAGAAATCCGCGATGGGACTGAGCGCGAATAGCTTCAGTGATTCCTTATAGTACAGAATCGCTGTCAGTCAGAAGGAGATGCAGTCTTTCGACAGACCCGCCAATCATCACGCAGAAGCTCGGAGTCCGGGCCAGCCCACTCCCCATTCACCCCCAGAGACGCTGAGCGTCCGTGGGCGGGACATAATCACAGCGTTTATCCAATGACCGTCTAGTTTCGAAGCGCTGAAAAAAAACGTTCAAAGCAGCCCCATTGAAGTCAATGCACGCTGGGCTTCAATAGGGAAATGCACTGTGACGCTGCGGGAATGTATGAGAAGGAAATCGACTCGATTCTGAACGATGACTTTGAGATGAACGTTTTCTAACGCATTTTTAGTCAATAAAATGTTAATACAATAGTACATAATTTGACCATTAATTTTGTGACATTATAAGGGAAGCCGAGCTTCCCTTGCAGTCTTAAAGAAATCGCCACTGATCTGTGACATTTAATATTTTGGCTTTCGTCACTATTCATGTTTGTCTTTCTAGAGAAAAAATATGAACAAATTCGAAATTTGAGCCGGGAAAGTTTTTGTTTGGTTTGACACAATGATTCAGAGGCTGGAGTCCGGTGAAAACAGGCTCAACAGATTAATCCAAAATAATGTATAACGTATTGTTGCACATCTGTAGCCTGTTTTCTCTCAAGAATCTATGAACTGATTATTAGTTTTAATGCAGATGGAAGTACAGGATGACGCACCGCTCATAACCTCAGGCAGAAATGTCAGATCGGTCGCCAGATTACAGTGTTGTGACTGGGGAATGTGTGAAGGCCGGATATCTCAAAATGATAAGCCCAGTGAGATGCGGTGGAAAAATGAAGTCCCCTTTCTTGGTTTGATTTGATGCAAATGTGACTGAAAGTTGTGATTTGAAACGAGTGGTTAAATTGTTTAGGCACACACACATTACAAGATTTTTTCCGGCTGAAGCTGATTCATTTTCGTTTGACACAATTTCAGTGCATCACTACTTTGCCTTTATTTACCTGTATTTATCCAGTACCCATCATATTCAAATCAAGATTAAAAAGCTAAAGGTGAAACACAGCAATCTCAAGGGAGACAAAAGAGACACTTAATCTGGTAGTGTCACTATATATATATATATAAAGCATATTTGATCTTCTTAGTCAAGTTTGTTTTTAGGTGACAGTGACACTCCCTTCCTCCTCTGTGAAAACGCCGCTGGATCAACCATTCTTGAATTTCAGCTCAATTGAGATGTAAAATCAAACGTAAGGTCTTAAAATGAAAAGGGTCAAGAGTGATTGTTAGCTGGCAGGATTGTTCCCATCTCACCAGGAAATAGTGTATCCTCATAATCCGTCAAGTCTGTTGGAGTTAAAGGTGGGTGGGGCGTGGATGAACAGGAAAGTCTTTTTTTTTTCTTTTTTCGACATAGCTGTCCTCCTTACTATCATTGAGTCCTGTCTCATGAGAAGACATTGTGTCTGTCTCTTTCTCTTTTAACAATGCCTGAGAGACTGATCTGTAACTCAAGCCGTCTCTTTAGCATTGCTCTTCAAAGAGTTTGTGGAAAGAGCTTTTCTTTGCAGTGACCTCCAGCTCTGGATAAAACATGGAGTTCATAAAAGAAATCAAGTCCTTCCATCACATGCTCTGGCAGTTCGGAAAGGCAGGAAAGACCTGTCGTGATGCAGAATGTCTTTGCAGGAGACAAGCTTGCATATGAAATTTGCATGCTTTGTCTTGTGGGAAAATATTTTACCACCTAGCTCTGACTGGTTAGTTGTGTTTCGCAGAATCATATAATAAAAGGCATTCATAGTTTTGTTTTTGCAGGCCTGTTTGCTGTGGTGTTTTAGTCAGGTGTGACTGACAAAGATATGTGCATGCAGGGCTGGGGGATGTAAAATGTATTTCAGTATTTAAAAAAGCTGAAAAACATCTAAAAAGCTGCATCTCTATCTTTCAGCTTTTTAACTATAGACTATATGTCTTTTTTAAATAATCTTACACACTCCAAACTTAAAAATTTTGGAAACATTACTCTTTTTAATGTTTTTTAAATCTCTTATGCTCACCAATGCTGCATTTATTTATTCAAAAATACAGGAAAAACAGTAACATTATGAAATATTATTAAAATTTAAAACAATTTATTTTAATATACTTTAAAATATAATTTATTCCTGTGAACAAAGCTGAATTTTCAGCTTCACTACTCCAGTCTTCAATGTCACATTATTTTTTTTATAACCTGTGATACTTTTTTCAGGATTCTTTGATGCATAAAAAGTAAAAAGAATAAGCATTTAAGAAGCATTTAAGCATGTAAATTTAAAATTAAATAAAATTAACAACACTTTTTATCAATGGAACACATCCTTGCTGAATAAAAAGTATTAATTTCTTTTGTTACCATTGGTAGAAAAGATTTCTAATTTGAATAAATGCTGTTCTTTTTAACTTTTTATTCATCATTGAATCCTGAAAGAGTAACAGGTTCCAAAAAAATATTAAGCAGCACAACTGTTATCCAACATTGATAATAACTAGCCTATCAAATTTGCATTTGAATGTTTTCTGAGTGACACTGAAGACTGGTATAATGGCTGATAAATTCAGCTTTGCATCACAGAAATAAATTATATTTTCAAGTGTATTAAAATAGAAAACATTATTTTAAATTGTAGTAATATTTCACTACATTACAATTTTTTTCTGTATTTTTTTATCAAATAAATGCAGGCTTGATGAGCATAAGACACTACTTTCAAAAACATAAAAAAAAAATAAAAAAAGTGTATATGCCAGTTTAGTTTTTTATAACATTGTAACGTTGTAAACATCAGATCCCAGATATCTCTCACCCATATATGAACTTTTAGTATATCTATGAGGATTTTTTGCCTTCAGATTGATTAATATTGCTCAAAGTGAGTTTCCCAGGGCATAGGCAGAAGAAATTTCCCTTCAGCTGTTTTGTTCATCTGGTGGTAATTTCCATAAATGTCAGTGTTGAGAGAGACCATACGGATTATGGAATGACGTGACTTTAGTGAAAAGCTCATCTCAGTCAGTCTCTCTCTCTCTCTCTCCAAATTCATTATGTCTGTCTGTCTGTCTCTCTCTGAGTCAAGTCAGCTTATTCTTTATGATCTGTAATTTGAGAGAGTGTCAATGCCTGCAGCTAAATGAAAGTAAGTTCAGTCCTGTGAAAGTTAAAGAACAAGGTTCAATTTAGTGAAGTATGACAGGACAGAAAGATAATGTATTGCAAAAACTTGGCCAGAATCATCTATTTCAGAATGTAGTGCGTGCATAATTATTAGGCGGTGTATTTTGTGATTTTAATACTTTAATTGTATAGCCCTTCTTTTCAGAACATCCTCTCATTTATAAACTGTCTGTTTCTTTTTTGTTAAAATGAATATTTATTTTCCACTCACTGTAAATGATATATCTGAGAACAGCCGACATGTTTTCAGGCGGGTTAAGGGGATTTCTGGTTAGTGTTTAGTTGTACTGTACATGTGATTTATTGTCCTGCATAAAGCTCCTGATCTTCCTGAATGTTTCTGAGAGCTTCACATCTTGACTCCCGGTAGGCTGCGCTTCTGGATGATGGTGACACTGGAAGCTCAAGGGTCTTTGGTGTCTTTGTGATTAATTCATCACATGTTTTATGCAGTTCATTTGCACCTTTTCTTTTCATCTTTTCAGCACATTTTTGAAACCCTATTGACTATTATTAACAGGATTGGTATCGTCTTATGCCACATTTTTTTTTAATTCCTCGAGTGGGATTTTTGGGTTAAACTCTTCCTTTTAAGGAATTCACTGCAGAGGGTTTTATTTCAGTAACTTGTGATTTACTCTTTGAAGGTTTGAGATGTAAATGAGTGAAGTGTGCCTGTGTTTGAGTGAGAAAGATTAATTGCAGATATTAAAATAGACGAGGCTTCATTTCCCTTTAATACTTCCACGTAACACACCCATATGGTAATATTTAATACGGCAATAAACTGGCAGACTGATCAGAGGATGAGGAAGTTACAGAATTACTGATTGTAATGAATGAGAGACATAAATGCACCATAAATGGTATTATCATTTGCTGTAAAAATATCTAAATATCATTAAAAAAAAAAGAAAACAAGATGCATTTAGATAAGGTTGATGCTCAAACAAGCAGAGCAATGGTTTGATAGCATTACACTTTAACCAATGGGTTCCTTGTGTGCATTTCAACATTGAAACAATTACACACTTCACCTTTAAATGAGGAGTAATTAATAGTTTTTTTGCCGGTACAGTAATTATTCCTTTTTTGTTTTATTCCAGGTTCTGGAGTGACGATGTCACAGTGATGTCACTGAGTTGAAGAAGAGGCCATCATTAACCGTAAGTAAAACCTTAAACACGATGAGCAGGTTCAATCCAATCTGAGCAGGTGCAATCCAACTCTGGTGTCACACCAGGCAGTGAAACCAAGTGTGGAAGTATTCATCAAAATAATGCTGAATTCTGTCATTCTGCATTATACTGTAAACTCCATTTAAATGACTGTCTGCAATTTTCACATTGAGAAAATCATAGGGCCCTATTAGAGTTAGTGTATTTATGCTTGTAGTTATCATTGTAGTTCTCGTTCTTAATGTGACGACACTTAATGCAAAAATGTATTTCAGTTAATAATAAATATTCAAATTAATTGTGAATGTGAAAGCTCAAGTCCTTTTTATTGATGAAGAGCTGCTGAAGGTTTCTCATAAGTATTGCTGTGCGTAGTCTTCATATTTAATATACACTTTTAGATGCGTTTATTAAGCACTTCTTAATTTCAATCGTTTACTGGTTGCTTTGGAGGGATTGTGTTTGGGTGTTTCTCTGTAAATCACATGGATCTAAACACTGGCAATTGAGCTTGGAGTGTTAGTATGAGATGGCAGTGTGGATTTAAAGAGATCAAGTACGTCCTGGAGAGACAGAAAAGTGTGCTTGTGCACTTGTAATCCTGTAGGGTTTTTGCAAGAACCCATTTTGAACCCTAAAATCCAATCAGCTGGTCATTATGGGTCAATAAACCCTGTTGTGAAGCTGAGGAAATGTCATGCTCATGTCTATGTATGTGTGTTGTGTGCGTATGGCTTTGTCGTGCGTCTGTCCTTCAGCGGCGTCTTGCGAGTGACAGATTGCTCTGATGCGATCAGAGGAGACGGCTCATTAGGTCAGGAATGTGTTGAGCTGTAATGACACACTCATCACATCGCCAGTGCACACAGAGAGACGAGAACGCATCTCTAAGGTCAAAGCCAGCGGGTGGCCGCGCACACACTCGCATTGCTTCAGCTTAGTAGGTCACTGCCTCGCATTGACTGTGCCTGAAATCGAAGGCAGCGTCCTCTCTGCCCACTTAGTGACTTAACCTGTTAACCAGCGCCCCGATTTTTGAAATTTTCTGAAAACGACATTCCCAAATGAAAGTGTCTGCAGCTCTTAAACCCTATGGTCTATATTCATAAATCTGGTCTTATTTTAAACTAGACACTTCAAATAGTGTTACCCAAGAGTCATAATAGCTCAAAGTTGTATATGAACAGAGTGATATACATGTAAATATACATGTAAGTGACTCGCGTTTTTTATTTTTTATTATTCACTTAGGGAAAAATTATGAGATTTTAATGTTAAGGTCCTGAAAATAAGCATAATATAAAACTGAATGTCTGATCATGTTTTGATTCAAATTTGAGGATGATTCTCTCAAAAATGTAGCTTCTGTAAGCTTTTATATCAAGAAAAGACTAGGCGTCCTTTCCAAAAGGGCTTATTTTAGAACATTTATTTTAGAACATTTGTAATTGCAAAGAGTAGTTTTTTATTCAAATAAATCTGCAATAAACTGCTGATTATGATTAATTTACAGTTACTGAAAAACTAAATGAACTATTTACAGAATTTTTAAAGTGTAAAAAACTCATTTAGTTGATAAAAACAGTCTGTCATAGAGCCTGCGCGCTCCACTGCAGTGTTGCGCAATCTGACTGGCAGGCGCTGCTATGGAGATTGTGACTAGAGGCATATTCACTAATAATGCTTACAAACACAACGTAAGATAATGCCTTGTGATTAGTTATACTACCGTCCGTCAATCAAACCTTTGCTGGCAAGGCATTGGCTAGGCATTGATTGCCTTTATCCAACGAAAACCATGCGCGCTTTGATTGACAGCTGGCGGAGCGAGTAATACGCCAACTCTGTATAATGACTCCTCGGAGAGCCTGTGATTGAAGCAGAGAGACCTGGGAGGGTTTAACGTGACAGGAAGAGTCCACAGCACAGGGGAGATCGTCAGAAACGGATTTGAATCACTATTTCATTGAAAATGGACACGATTAATTACTCTAACTCAAAACGCCCAAGCAAACAAAGGAGTATTTTTAGTTTTTTTCCTTATTTTTTCGTTGTTTTGGATTAAAAAGTGGGATGCATTTGGAAGAGTGGACTCTTATACGGACATGTATGCGGTTGTTTTTTGGATTCGTCCGATCTGATCTGCACGATAGGAGATGAAAGATGAGTACTGCGTTCATTATGCTAATGTTTAAATAGCTACTGCTACAGCATTTCATTTAACCTTTTCCTCTCTGGTGTATTTATTGCAAAAACGAGTTCAGAACATGAATCTCAAGTGTTTTAGCTTTCAAATGATGCATAGTTTGTGATGGTTGATTGAATAGTTTGTATAAAACAAAAGTGAATAAAATTAGAGACACGCCCACTTACGTCAACCTCCCCGCCCAAGATCCGGTGCGGGTTAACTCATCTTTCTGAGGAAACTGCTTTCAGACCATTTTCTAAGGCATCATAAATTCCAAAATTTTGCCAGCTAAACCCCTTAAATATTTATTTGAAGTAACCATGAGACTTGATTACATTTTTCAATAAATTAACCCATTTGCATTATTTCAGTAAACAGTCTCAAGATAGACCTAATGAAGCCCCGCCCCTTTTCAGCATTGCCCTCGTTTTGTTCTATCTCCTGGTTTGTATTTCCACAGCATGAAGGAAAGATATGGATTTATGAATGAACCACTCATTTTAAAATCTTCCCTGACATTTATGACATCCGCTCCAAACATTACAATGCTCATGATAACTTACGTTAACTCTAATTATCTGGTGGATTTACTTATTGTCCTCTTCAACAGTGATGCCATAGAAATATACAGAGCTACTGTTCAAACACAAAATTCAATGGGTGCATGCTTGTTTCTCTGGTGTATAAGGACTGTAGGGTGACTGTGTGTGTAGTGTAGGAATGAAATTTGGATGTACTACATCTGCCATGTGTTCTCTGTCATTGCCATTTATAAATCCTCTCCTGTGGCCTCATGGGATTGTAAAGTATCCAGTGAATGCACACTTCCGAAGTAGTAGGTCATCCTGGTACTTTTCACCTACTGTTTTATGAATACTATGAATTCAACTACTTGACTCCCATGCTGTTTTCCGCCTATTGTATATGGAAGTAGGCATATCCGGACGCAGGGAAGATTTCCTTTTTTGATTTGTTTTTATTTTAAAGTGCACCTATTATGCAAAATCCACTTCTGGACATAAATGTGTGTTGATAGTGTGTGAACTCAAACACCCTACAATGAACCCTACCCTACCCTTCTTTTTTTCTTTTTTAAAAAATCCCCATTAAACCAAAGCAGTCTCATTAGACATGCTGTTTTGGTTCTCGGTGCAGTATGACATCATACTGCTCAGGCCCCGCCCACAGCTGCTGACCATAGTTTCCGCCCTCAGCGAGTTGTACGCTATCCGCCATTTTCTCCGCGCTCGAGCAGCTGTAGCAACAACAATGTCTCGTAAGCAATCCCAGTGTTTTGTTGTTGGATGTAAGACTGAACATGAGTCTTTATTTCCTCCTAACATCTGAGCCAATCACTAATTACCCCAAACACACATCTCTATAACCTGTTCAAATCAAAAGATTCGTCCTTACCTTCAGGTCGAGAGTCTAGTTCAGTCAAGGTTCGGATGCTTTTGGAGCTCGAGGGGTGTTTTAATATTCAGATTCTGATAATAGGTATGAAGAAGAAATGACTCTGAGACTTATTTAAAGGTATATCTTCGTTTTAATGCCACCGTTCAGAATAAAGAAATCTTCATGACAGTGAAAAGTCTTCACCACGAGGTTCAGCCCCGATCTGTTACAGAGTTCACAATTTATAATCTGTAATTTCCATAGGTTACAGAGTTTTTCCTTTAGCACAGCGTTATATTCCTCATTTGTCGATAGAAGCTTCAAGCAAAAAGCATTCGCTCCTTATTTGGCTGTAAAAACTCAACTAACCCCCCTTCCTGTTACCTTTCAGATAAATGTATTATATCTTTAGGCCATCTCTTTCCGGGGTACTTCTCAGCGAATTCTCTCACAAAGCATGACACACACATTTCCCTTCAGCATTATACAGTAAATTTCCATTTACAAGAGCGTGCAACACATTTTCTTTGCATTTAATATACATTCTGCCTTCACCTCTTACTAGCAGACAGAGGGTATGGTTTCACTTCTTGTTTTTTCTCCCTAATTAGACAGGATGTGTATTTCTGGCTTGGTGCATGCATCTGTGTATGTCCCACAAAGTATATGCTGTATGTATGTTACATTCATTTTACCTGCTTGACAAACAGCGCTATTGTTCCTCTGGGATCAGAAGATCGTTTACTTTTTTTTTGTCAAAAATTCCAGTTCACATTCAAAACCTTCCTGACCAATACGTTTCATATGTCTTTTGTTCAACTGTTCATGCCTAAGCAATCAAATTATCTCTCGTCCCTTTGAGGAGATCGTCTCCCGGTGTTTGAGTCCATTCTTCTTCCTTCTCCTCTTCCTCTTCTTCTTTTTCCTTTTTTGGTCATTTTGTCATGTTTTTTTGTGTGCAAATCTGCTAAAAGTAAATCATCCATAAAACTTCTAGTTCACCTGGTCATTTAGGATTTCATTTTGTTCACTTAAGGTGATGATACACAGGGCAACTTTTTGAGCAATCTTGCCAAGCGATGTTGCTATGGGCACTTTCCCATTGAGAATCGCCAACAAATTTCTATCTGGATAACAGGGATCAACTGATTATGGATTTTTTTTTTAGTGCCTATACCGTTTTTTTTTTGTTTTTTTTTTAGCCGATACTGCTTTTGCTTCCTTAATTTACATCATAAAAATTACACAATGATCATGATGATAACAATGTAACAAGTTTAAATTGAAAAAAAACTATATTTAACAAATAGTAAAAACAGGTGAGGTAGAACAAGGAAAAAAAAGTTCAGTGCTGAAAAATAAATATTTAAGCATAAATAAAATAATTGTACACGGTAGCAACAAGCAAGCAGCATAATTAAGTACACACTGACTGTACTATATTTAATTGTTTAAACTATTTACATCCTACTCATTTAATGCTTAGGTGCACTTAACTTAATCTCTTGTAGGCAACACCAACGGTAATTCAGGAAAAAATCTCCCAGTGCTCCATGTGAAACTTCGGTCTTCCGACCTTTTACCATCGTGTCAATTCTCAATTGATTTTGATTAATATACACGAGGCAGAGAGAGCAAGACCGTTTAAAGACTGATAGTGTGCACGTGCGCGGCCGGAGGAGGGGTGCAATCTCTCTGCTCGTTCTTTCAGTAACACATGCACAGTCAGTCTCTGCATCACTCACCGATCAAATAAGGCTTTAGCGTGATAAATTCACTTTTGCGGCTGCCAAAAAAATGCAGTATGTGGCGAACTGTGTGGAGAGACACACACCACACGCATCCAAACCGCAGACGGTGGTCGCTGAATAAAACTCCCACAAATTCCATGGTACAACGTCGGCATTACTTAATCCTATGACCAGTGTTCGTAACAGCAACTTAACTATTTGCAGCTCCCTAAATATAATGGCAAGCAGTTTTATAGACGAGGCATTTTTTGGACGCACAAACTTGCTTAGCTATGGTTGCAAGCGCATATAGAGCAATGTGTTTCCACTTTCAAAGTGTATGCCGATATTTCAACTAAGTGAAACAGTTAAAAGATGCTTTGAAAGTTTGAAACTTATCGTTGTGTTGAAGAGAAGATTCCAGCACTCTGCTAGTGGGGGAGGGGGAGGGGCAGTGCATGAACCGCACATCTCCAGCAGCAAAGAGCTGCCTGTGACGCCTGTCTGTAAATAATGCCGGGGGGAAAATATCGGTGAATGCAGGAGCCTTGTATATATCGGTCTAACTCTACTGGATACTTTAGATCTGTTGTGGGCTCGCCCGGTGACGGCAACATTGCTCAAAAAGTTGCCCTGTGTATCATCACCTTTAGAATTTGTGCTAGGGATTTATTAGGAGAGCACATTTCAACTGTTGGATCAGACCCCGACACTGCGCAAATCATTTCACTCTAGACTGCTTTGTGAACGCGAGGCAATACAAGGCAGGTTTTGCTAATAGGATGGATCAGTGAGCCCGATCTCAGGAAAATGCGTATCAATAGTACGAGTGTGCAATCTCGTAGAATGTATACGCCAAAACTCATTTTGGCGTGCATATGATACGCACTTTATGGCGTATTATATGTACGAACCCCCCACACCCCCACCCTCACCCTACCCAAAAGCGTGTCATATACACGCCATAAAGTGCGTATCATATGCACGCCAAAAACGGCGTACCATTTGCACCATATACATTCTACGAGATTGCACACTCGTACTATTTATACGCATTGTCATGAGATCGTGTTGGATCAGTACTGTTCGTGATTCAGCTTATAGTCTCCGGAGCGACACTGGTCACGGCACTAATGAAAGGGAGAGCGCACACTTTATTAAAGTTCATCTGAATTGTTTTACGGATATTAAGTTTACCAGTTTATTAAGCCCCCTCTGAAACGGTCTGTATTTATTTGTTTCCTGTTAGTTGTAAAGAGTATTTGGACCCACTTTATATTAGGTGTCCTTAACTACTATGTACTAACATTTTAATTAATAATTTGATACATTGCACTTATTGTGTACATACATGTTTTTACATTGTACTTACATTTTAAAAAATACCTGCATGTAATAACATCTGTAATTAATTTCTGTAGTTACATTTGTAATTACACAGTTGACACTTCCCTTACTCCTAACCCTACCCTTAAACTTACCCATCCCACCACACCTGTCCCTAACCCTACCTGTATCCCACCTCAATATCAGCAAAGGTGTTTTGCAACACAATATGAACACAGTAAGTACATTGTACTTATTTTTTTATGTAAGTACATAGTAGTTAAGGCCACCTAATATAAAGTGGGGCCGAGTATTTTTGTGTAATTCGCTGTGTATGTTGTCGATAATGCAGATCGAGCGAGTTTATGGCCAAGACTTTAATGCACACTTCTTGTACTATGTATTATTCGGCTCTTACATGATTTTCTGATGTGAAAACTGACGCTTCTTTTTTTGTGTGATTGTACAATAAACTTCATAAAACTCATCAGTAAAGTGTTGGCCATCATTCGGACTGGGTCAGCTACAACAGGCTTGTACTAATAGTGGATAAAAGCACGATGACGACATAAGTTATCACCATAATTAAACTAAACTATACCTGTTCTATCTACTCCATGCAGCAGATATTCTCTGGCTCTTCATTTTCATCGCGTGAGATTGTCCTGACACCGGAGCACAAGCTCTTGAAGCTCCACCCTCTTCTTGAAGGGGGGCCGGGAGGGAGCAACAGCTCATTTGAATTTAAAGGGATACACCCAAAAATGGGTTGTTTTTGCCCAGCCCCAAAAAGTGGCAATTTTAGCATGCTATGGGTATTTTGAGCTAAAACTTCACATAAACACATTTTACATCTTATAAAAAGGGGCATGATAGGTGCCCTTTAAAACAGTTTATTTTCATTTGACATTTATATCATTTAATTTATTATTACAAATCCCCTCTCACAAATCTCTGGGAACCCAGGTGTAGTGGACCAAACAAACATAATGACTTTTTTCATAATATTTCTTTTCATGCATAGGATTATGGGATATCATACAGTAGGATCCAAAAGCACAAAAAGTCTTGTGCATTCTTAAACAAATCATTACAAACTATATCAAATATTTAAATGTATTCAAATAAAAATATTGCAGAATTGGAAATATTTATTCCAGTTTAAATGGAACAAATTCCAGATTTTCATTCGGTTTTCAGACATTTGCACCTCACTGTATGTGAAATTAAGAGCTGTTTTAGTATTATTTAGTATATATAATTATGGTATTTATTACCATTTTGAATTTGTGTTTATTTTATATTTAAATTGTTTTATTTTAATATATTTCTAGTTTATTTTAGTAATTTTATGCTTTTTCTGTCAATTGTTTATAATTTTAAAAAAAATCTATTTAGCTTTATTTGTATTTCTGTTTTAGTTTGAGTATTTTTAGTACTTTTGTACTAGTAATTTCATAGTTTTTCATCTAATATTTCTATTTATTTCAGCTTTGTCAATACAGAAAACAATTTTTTGTTTTAAGTTTTAGATAACAATAGATAGCAAACCTGTAAACTCAAGGGACTGCTTGGTTTTCAGCATGGTTGTGTCCATCTTTGTTTGCACAGGATGTGTTCAGGGTGGAGGATGAACAGACAGATGTGTTTTGTGATGTTCTTCTCTGAGATGACTCTGTGGCCTGAGGTCACAGCACAATGTCATGAGACCCATCTTTGGAAAAATCAATCCCGGCACTAATCAGTGTGTGTTGTGGTACTGAAATAAAGCCGGTGAAGTGTCAATTTATTAGAGCTGAGCGTGTGGTAGTTGTGGGGCTCAGCTGGGATAAACCCACAGCGGGTCAGGTGAGGTCGGGCTCCTTAAGTAACATGGCAAACACACAGATAGGGATGATCTGTTGTCCAAACCTGTCCATCTGAAGCCCTATGGTGTGACGGGTTTGCACGTAGAGTCGCAACATCCTCTGGTCCGTTCATCCTCTTTTGATCTTTTTTTTTCCAATGGGGAAGAAGTTTTGAGTTTGGAAAGATACTGTTTCATATAGTACAGTGAACCCTTATCTGAAAAGATCATGGACAATTTAAGAGTGTTCACAGACATTTTGATAGTGTCTGTGATTTAATCTTCAGGAGCAGAAACCGTGTTACAATTCTTACTCATGATTTGTTTATCACTCAATGTCTCAGATTTTCTTTTTTATATTATATGTATATTTTATATTATATATTTTTATATGTACTGTATTACATATTATTGTATTATTTATTATATTACAAAAAAAATTATTTTAGGATCACTAATTTCAATTAAATATTTAATGTAAGAAGTAAATTATATTAAACATGTAGTTAAAATAATCAAGGAATGTTTTCCACACAGTTTGATACTTAATGAACAGATGAAAGAGTGAAGTTTAATCATTTTGATTTCTATAATTAGGGGAAAATCTTGAAAAAAAAAAAAAAAAAAATATATATATATATGTTTAGTTTTTTTAACATAGTACACTATTGCTATACTCTTAGAAGAAAGAGTTCTATAGAACCTTAAAGGGTTCCCATCGTGGAATCATTTTATGGATTTATTTTCACATTTTTATTTTTTTATAAAATTAAGAATAAAAACAGCTTGTAAACATACTTGAGAAAATTTAAATAGCCTGTTAAACACAAACGTAATCATTTGAGACATGCCTCTTTATGTTGAACCTTTAAAATTGGGTCAAGAACCTGTGATTTTACACAGAACCCAATTTTTTTTAGTGTGTTTCCCAGTGCAATGGACTCTTATCGGAAAAGATCATTGGAAATTTAATACGAGCTGCTGCAGGAACTGATTTAAGCAGCATTGAGTACAATAGATTGAAGTAGCTTCAACCTCTTGTTTTCTTTCCTCTGTAAAATTGACTTCGGAATCTGCCGGAAAATTCTGCCGCTTTAGGGATGTGTGTCTAAAATGGCTCCAGTAATATCCGCTCTCCTCTTCGGAGCTGCATAAACGGCACTTAGTTGGATGAGAGTGTTGCCGGCGGCGGCCTGCAGTGCTGAGAAGGCGAATATCCCTGCCGTCAGCTCTTCCCGCCGCTCGTAGAGGTGACGCCAAGGTGAAGGCAGACTTGCAGAATGGTTGGAAATCATTGATATTCTGACTCGCAGGCTGCAAATGGCCCGGTGGCAGATGGAGTCTTTGTCAGTGAAGAAAAATGGCAGCGAGGGAGCAACGGCGCAGTTTCTCCCCCCGTCGGCCCTCGCTGGCGGGCGAGAGAGTAGGGATGACCTTCCTCGCTCAGGGGGATCCAGCACGACTGCTTTGATCAATTAACAGTCTCTCTTTGTTTACATGGGAAGTGGAAAAGGATCAAAATATGCAATGTTAGGACAGCCAGTGTATTTAGTCATTAGTGAAAGTAGATTTAAAACAAGTAGGAACATTTAATGGACAAATATTTGATTCAGCTGGTTGTCCTTTTTTATTTCGGTTTGTGAATGTCATTTTAATAGTCTATCATATAATAAATGAATATGTTGTACCATCTGATAATCATTACAATACACTATAAGACCAGATGAAGCTTGCGTTTATAATGCATCATGAGGATATTCTTGTCTTAAACAACCTTATGTGTTGGATCATTTCATGAATAATTGTAACAATACTTACCTATTTGTGCTTATAACTATAAGGAGTATGATGATTTATAACACACAATGGACATCATTTTATACACTTAAGTTATAATGGATTATACATTTCTTATATTTTCATATCTTGACATTATTTACTTAAAATCTGCACAGTATCATACTACATCTTATGAGTGGACTCTTCTTCTTTTAAACATCTAAAAAGCTTTATATTGTGCTCGTTATATTTATAAGTGGTCTTTGTCTGCTTTAAGTACAGCTTTGTCGTCTTTTAAACAGCCATAAGATATCATGAAGTGGTTATAACACATTTCCTTTAAGGTAAAATCAAAGTTGTGTAAACGTACAAAAGAACAATACATTCACAATGCAAATCATGTTACAATTATTCATGAGATACAACACATTATAAGGTTGTTTATAAGGCATTGTGTGCATTATGATGCGTTAAGAATATCCTTATGATGCATTATAAATGCAAGCTTCATCTGGTGTTATAATGCATTGTATAACCACAAATAGATAATCATTATAATGTTTTGTAACTGTTGTTCTGATTATCTATCAGATGATACAACATATAATAAGGTTGCTTATAAGGCATTATAATGCATCAATAATACCCTTATAATGCATTATAAATATACAGGCTTCATAGAAAGTGTTACCAAATTTTCTTTATAATGAAGTTTTGTTTTAAGGCATGATTTCTGCCATGTTTGTTACTTAATGAACTGGATTTTAATTTTGATTTATATAAATTTGTCATTCTAATTTTTTAAAAAAAAGAAACCTTGACACATTTCTGAGCAAATTCACAAATATTAAGATCTGGAATATCATCAGAAAAACTAAAATATAGATTTTTTTTTTTTTATTTATATGCTGAAATAGTTATTTTTCCTTTCTTTTCACATATTTATTGTATGAGATTAAAGCGATGTAATATTACTCTTTATGCATCACATGTGACAGAATTACATTACTTGTCAGGTTGCTCTCATTAAAGCGGTGTTAATCTTTAACTCACGATTACCTGCACAAATAACCCTAATATGCCTGCATGAAAGACAGTACGGTACAGTACAAGTCAAAATATATTTGAAAAGAAAACGAGAGAATTGTTTGCAGCTCATGTTTATCCTGTCTTGTTTAATAATTAGCATAATTAATGGGACTAAACTATCCCGATCATTAAACCAGATTTTTAATGGATTACATTTAATGATTTAAAGGCTGGTTTATGGAGTGAAGTAATTACCCAGCATTCACTGCTCAAACACAGTGCACGTTTTCTGCTGCTGGGTGAAAGGGAAGATTAAGAATGTTGTGCATTTGAATGTAATTGTTTTTGCAGTGAAATTCTAATTTAGAATTTTCCATCTAAACCAATGAAAGAGGAAGTTGTTCAGCAACAGTGGAGGTTACATGGTTATCATCATACAAATATGAGTTCTAATCCCTCTGACATCCGCATTCCATGTTCCGAATGGAAAATCGATGAATAGAAACAGCCGTGCGGAGTGGTGAATAACATCTCGAATGTAATTCTCTAGTGTAATGTGCATGTATTGCAGGTTGATGGCTGATTTTCATTAGCGGCCTCATTGACATGCACGCTGTGTCTTCCTGCACCAGAATGCACATTGTGTGTCGTACTGGGTCTTGTCAGTGTTTGAATATTGAGTGCTTTTGTTTTGTTTTCTCTTAAATGTGCACGGGTTGCAGTATATTAATGTTTGGATTAATTAAATGCATTTTTTAACATTGTTTAATGCGGTTGCTGGACTCATAGATTCAAGCTTCACTTAGAATGCTCCTGTTTTCCCAGATGCATGAGTGTGAGGCCACAGGTGACAACAGCTGCATTATATTTAGCACAAAATACCCATCCAATCAGATTGCATCCTTCTGAATAAATCACTTCAGACTGGAATTGGTGATAGATGCCCTGGGAATTTTCTCTCATGGTTGTTATAGGAAAATGTCTTACTGTCAGCTCTGAGAATCAGTTTTCAGAATGTCTTTTTTCCTGTTGATTTTACATCAAGCACTAGATGAGCTGATGCTATTCGTAATTTGCTTTTAAAGGGCTGTATTTTTTAACTGTGCAATGCATCTTAACGCTTGCAGTCATTTGCGTTAAAGTGGCACTATAATGTGATGAATCCTTCATGGTGTAACAAGCACGCAGCGCTCTCTGCTCTTTAGAGATGAATGAGTGTTGGCCAAGGGCAGTGCCAGCATGTTTGATGGTGTTGATGATTTATGATTACTTTAACAAGGCAATTTGTTCCTTAGCATTTAAACTTCAGTGGTGCATGCTTTACTGGAATACATCATTGAGCTGTTGACAGAAGATGGGGTTTGTGAAGGAGATGCAAGCGTTGCAATAGGTGGATTACAGTTTGTGCTGTTCTGCTCTTCAAAATTATGTTGGAGAAGGACAAAGTCGTTCAGGGACATAAAATATAAAAATACATACTCCGTAAAAAGTTTTGTAATCATAATGTAAAAAAACTGCAAAAATGCAATGATAAAAATCTGGGACAATTTTGACTGTAAAATACTGTTTTTGGAAGTGAAAGAACGTCATCTTATAATTTACTGTAAAAAGACATAAATTGACATTCCATAATTTTTTTAACTTTATATACCGATATATTAATGCTGTCAAAGTTAGCGTGTTAATGCATGTGATTCATTTGATTTAAGTTTAAAGGGTTAAAGATATTTGCATCATCTGTTTTTTCTGTCATCCTTTTGGCTAGCGTTAGATGATCATGCTCTTATTCATGCAAATGCTTTAAAACCATTCAAGCACGACGAGACCAAAGAGAACACGCTGTCTGTGAAGGCCTGACTATGTGACACACACGATACACACAGAAAGAAGCGCGCCAGTGTCACGCCCACAGACTCGAGTTCTCTTCCGCGTGAACCTTAATCTCTGGGACCGCTCCATCTTTCAGCATTAGATGATCTGTGAATCCGGAGTTGAACTGGGCCTTGTTTATAAAACAATCATCACCGAAATGCAGGTGTAACAAAGTTCTTTTGTTGAGGGAAGAAGGGGGCAAGAACCGGCACATAATAAAACAAAAACAAAGCACAACGTAAAGTCCAGGCCTGGTCCTCTCTCGCCCTTCACTGGTGTCGCTCGGCCTTATATGCCTCCGAGCTCATCAATTTTTCATGTTGCGATTAATTGCTGAAGCTTTTATCACGGTATACAGTATTATCACGATATTGAAATAAGTTGCAAAAAAAGTGTTGTCATAGTATAACAGGTTTAAGAACTCTTTTTGTAATAATAAAAATAACTCTGAATGTTTAAATACAATAATACAATACAATGTAAAAATTTCAAACAGATTAAAGTGCAAAAGAATTAATAAGAACAACAGGTAACACATTACAATATGGTCTCATTATTTTATGCATTAACTAAGATTTTTTACAGAAAGGTTTTTTTTTTGTTTTTTGTTAATGCTAGTTAAGAAATACAACTGAATGGTAATAATGAATTAACATCTTAACTAATGAAGCTGTATGTCTCAAAGTTTTACTGAACAATAACAAATAATCAGAATATTTCTAATCATTATGGCATGCTGTAGTCCAGATTAAAATATAACAATGTTTAAGTTTGAAAATAAATAGCCTATTAAGTCTTAAAGTATTAAGTATTTGGTGCTGTGATGAACAACATTGAGATTACAAAAAATGATTGGCTGTTTGGAGCATTTTAAAAACTTTTGTTTGCGGTGTTTCCGGGGTAAGCGCTGCATTCTGCAGTTCCATCAGCGCCCTCTGCTGTCAGAGAGTGAACTGCACTTCATTCAGCGTGTGCGAGACTTCACTCGTTCAGCCATGTGCTTCTCATGCACCTTGGGCTTGTTTACATCTGAGCGCGTGACGCAGAATACAGCGGTGTTGAGCATTTTATTCGGTTGATGGGCAAAGTATTCTTTAATGCATAAACATTTTTTTTAATAAATTATTATTTACGGTCTTTCGAAGTGCCCACAATAACAATATTGTGCATATTCATTATCGTGATATATCGCATTAAGGAATATCGGCACATGTCTACTTGCAGGTGACGCTCATTCTCAATCACGCACCGGTCTCGCTTGCTCATCTCATGTCTCGCTCGTCCACCTCGCCACATACCCCCGTCGCCCCTCGCAGGGTAGGGGGTACACCCGAGACGGCGCCTACTCTTCTTCCCCTCCACTTTCCCCTTAACTCTAGGTTCTTTGGGAAGCTGAACAGGGTTGCCCTAACAACCAAAAACACAGTTCTTTGGTGACATTGTTGATTTTGTGAAGACCTGTGTAGTGCAGCCGATGTCTTCCCTAAAGATGAGCAAAGCCTGCTGATGGGCGTTTGCTCTCTCGCTCTGGTCGCGCACGCCGGCGCCTTGGGAGAAGTGCCCATACAAGGAAATTCCGCCCTTGTTGACGTCACATAGGCCCATACTCGAAAAAAAAACTTTCCGAACCTTGTGAGAAACCGGAAGGAGTATTTTTGGCACAGAAATACTCCATCAAACTCCAACTTACTCCATGTTTAGCATGGGAATCCAAGTCTGGGGAATCCCCCCCTTTAACAACAGTATGAACATGTGCATCTGTGTAGCTGTCAGTAAAGAGAGTGACGTCACTGCATTAAGTTGTTCAGTTCATGTAAACTCTGAGTCTCTGTCTGAATCTTTCATGTGTGAATGTGTCACTCCTGTGAATAACTGAACTGAATGAGATGAACCCCTCAGAAGAGGAGTGACAGCCGTATTGAACTGCAGCTGCTGTGGTTTCGTGCCTTCCACAGGAGACGGCAAGATGTTATGAGGTTAAACTTGATTTACTTTCAACATCTGTCTGAAGCAGGTGTGAGGGAGTTGAACATTTGAGCTTCACGGTATTTCTACTATCAGGGGAGCTTTAAAGCAGATGAAAAAATAAATACAGGGATTTCGCAGGGTTCACTGCTTGGCACTTATGAAATGTAATACTTTATAGTTGGTAGAGATATTTAGGGCCTGAACATTAATTGCTTGTTTTTAATTGTAGTTAGGGTTAGACTTTACACTCACCACTCACCTTACACTCACCTTTATTTTTTCATTAGTCTGTAAAACAGCACATGTTTTTTGTCATCTGGGTTGTATTTTCTTTGATCTTATGTAATTTTGATGAGGGCGTCACACAAGCTGTCCATATACATATTTTCTCTCCTAGAAATGATTGTAAAATTTGCATTTTGCATATTTTTTTCCTTGCTGTTAGAAGAGCCCAGCACAGAACTACTAGACTAGCTAAATGATAAAGAGGTATTAGATTATTGAGGCGATTATGCCTATAATCATGCTTTGGTGAGGTATTGTCTTGCTCCAGTCAAAGCCCAAATTACTGTCTGAAATGTGCAAATAACTAGCACTGCCATTATTTCATTGTCATGGGAGTGTGCTTTATTTTCTGAGGTTTATTGTTGCAATAAACAAATGAATTTTCCAATTGATTGCATTATAAAACAGCCTCTGTTATTGTTAAAGGAATAGTTCACCCAAATATAAATATTCTGTCATTAATTTACTCTGCCTCATGGAGATCCAGACTTGTATGCTGTTTTTTTCCCAGTGGCTAACAAAAGAAGACATTTTCACGCAGCCAACAGCAGTTCATAGTGATAAGTCATGCTACAAAACAAAAAAAGCCAAACACCCAGAAGTCCATATGACTTATGCACTATATTTGAAGTCTTTTGATAAAACAAATGATGCCACATGGCATTGTTTTTTGCGTGTCATATCCAAACGATACATGTCAGTAGATTGGTGTAAGTTAAATATAGTTCACAAGTCAAATGGATTAACACACTGACTGACTGACATTGTATTGAATAATGTCACAATCTTTATTTTCTTTAAAATGCACGTTATGCAATTTTAAAGGCTCCTAATTTAGATTTTGAGTATCCTAAAACAGGTTTACATGCATCAAAGGTCAAAAAACACTTTTTTCATAATATTCATTGCACATCACCACATTGTTCACTGATTCTCAATCGACTCAACGAATGAATCAGTTGCTCTAAATCCCTCCTTTCTGTGAAAGATTCTGCTCTGATTGGTCCGATGGCCCAGTCTGTTTTGATTGGTCTACCGCTTACAGCGCGTGTCGGAAGTTAACGCACATTACTGCAACAACTTCAGCTTCCGTCTGGAGGCTTCCTAAAGCTCAGCGACTGCACACACTGTAAAGACAGTAATGATGACACTGATTTTACCACATCAATCCGAGCGCGAGTCTGATGATGAAACATAAGAAGAACTCTTTGTTCAACCCGAACCTCCATTGCAAGGACGACTTGAGCAGGAGGTTTCTCAGTGATACGCTACTCATTTTGAGGAACATTATGAGATGTTGCAGCTGTAGTTCCTCACCATCAGCATTAACAAGTGTGTGTCCATCAACAAAGCCATGTGTGTATTTCTCATTTATTACAATGCACATGCGGGAACTCTAGTCTCAGCCTCAGACGTTTCAAAGTCGTCATCTGATTGTTTGAAATCGACATGATGTCTGCGAGACGTGTGTTTTGCGTTCTTCAGTGGTCCGCCTGGAAAGAAATACTGTTGTGGCAAACTCCCTCGTGGAAGAAGAATGCCCTCGTGTTTACAACTGAGACAAACAGCGCTTACCAGGATCAACAAAATGCTGGATTTTCAAAAGTGTGTGATGTTCACGGCGCCATCGTTGCAGTAAACTTGAACAACGTTCTTAAATGAATAATGTATAGATGCACGCCGGTCTGTTATTGCAGGAAAATCGACTTTACATTTTCACGCCTCTAAACATGATGCGGAACAAAACGAACTTGGTTACGTTACATGTCAGTCAAACGTCCTCTTGGGCGGCCCTTAACCAATGAAATCTGCGATAGATTCCTGCGATTAGACATTTGTCCTTTACCTTCTGCCGTTAGTCTGAAGGTCTGGCGAGACTAGCCCAGCACAAGCGTGAATGACTGATGTAATAAACATCTATCCTTTATCTTTCCTCAAAGTAGTAAGAACGACAGACAATCTGCATTAATAGACACAGTTTTAGGTAATAGTGTCCCACAGCTGATAAGCAGAACGTGAGTTAGCCGATTAGCCTTAAACTTACACAATATAAAACCCAAAATTACGTATCTTGAGCATCCAGTAGAAAATATATACATCAATAATTATTCATACATGCAGATTGTGATTCTGAGGTGCAGCTGGTCCAAATAAACTGGTACTGACCCATCTTTCAAGACCAAGCTTTTTGCGAATCCCTTATTGAACTCTGAGATTTGAGAAGCAGCGTTTGTGTCTGCGGGCAGACAATGTACAACAAAGGCGTGCAATCCGGGTATTATGCAAATGTCTTTTCTAGTGACACAGTGAGATTCGAAACACAAACGACTCTTGTAGTCGATTCTTTCTTTTGGGAGACGATAACTTAATTTATCGTGCACTTTTGACTTTACAACTTTGCAGAACGTTTACATTCACAAACAGCTGTTTTACACACTGCATGAAAGGGAATATTTGAAAAACCATAATAGGGATTCTTTAACAGTGTCTTCTAAAATAAGTTTTGTGTTAGTTGCTCCTTGTTGGAAATCGGATTACTTTGACTTCATATCTGGTATCATTCCGAAGCCCTCATTTTCTATAAAGTACTATTTACAAACTGCTAAAGGCGTAAAGGCGGATTTGGGACAAACACGAAACCTGGATGCTTGCATTATGAACAAACAACACCTGAATCTCCCTTTCATTTCATGGCAACTGAATACAAATGACTACTATATGATTTTTCTCCCCATATGTGTCATTTAAATTGAATTCCACTATGGATACAGAAAGAGAGCTGCTTTTTTATATCTCTAGTGTAGTCTAATAAGATCTGTCTGGTTTGCAGCTGCATACTGTCTGTTTTCAATATTGAGCTTGAACTAATTCCATTACCAATCAGGGGAATGTTGAATCTTAACACCAATCACACAGTTCATTGAAATGAGGAGGTGTCTGCATTTACATTTACAGTAATTGCAGGCAAGTGTACTATACTCTCGAGCAGATTTTGTGACTTCTACACACCTTAAATTTAATTTGTAATCATCTTGATGGGTGAAAAATGGCAGTTTTTAGGCTCATTTTGTGCCTTACACGAGGGAGACTGTACCGTTGTGGTTGTTTTTGAATGTGATGGTGCTTTCATCAGAACTAATTTCCACAGATCAAGCTCTTATTCTTCTGGGATTTGAATCCATTGCAGAGTGTAAATTAAAACCGTCTTCATGAGGTTCTGAGCTTCGCTTATTAGCAACACAAAATCATTGCAATAAAGAAATTTAAGTCAAGGGTTTCACAAGATGCTAATTCTGAAGGGGATAAAACGTCAGCTCTGTTCTTGGGCCTATTTATCTGCCTACATAACCATTTTTTTTAGTCAAAGTCAATGCTGATTATGTGTTAGATTTGAGCATCAAAGCATTAAACCGGTTGAATCTAATGATGTTTTTTTTTTTTACTAAGGCTGCATCACTGCATCATATCATATGTCTCTTATGCTGCATTGCTGCCTTCATGTGCTATCTGAATGATCGTACGAGTTTCCTAGGTATAAATTGTCGTGTTTACCACGAAGAAGTTCGGAAATAATTTTGATACCAAATATAAACTTATATAACCTTTAAACATAGAACTACTGCTGTGACAGGTATGATTTATTAGTTTTTTTCACCAAACGCCTGGATCGTCTTGTCTTGTCATTAATGTAGTGCATATTCACAACTACGAGTAATCATTTGAAGCGTTTTGTATGTTTTCTAGTGAAAATAGCCTGCATTTGACTGAAATTACAGAAAGCGGTCTATCTGGATAGCATCGTAAATGTTTGGCTGTCAGGGCATGTGACTCTATATATATTTTTGGTTTTAAAAAGATTTCCCAGTTAGTAGGCAAGAATAAACCTGGTGTTCTCCATGATTCCTGTTCTTTCCGACAACAAAGTATTTGAATGCAACAAGCTCGTAATCACGATGTGGCGAGGTGGACGAGCGAGAGACGTGGGAGGAGCGAGCATTTATTATGTGTGTGTATGGCAGTCATCCGTGAGGGGCTGCCCGCGTTACTTTTAGTTTGTTTTCTTGGATATTAAAGTCTTTTTAAACGCCGGTTCCCGCATCCTTCCTCCTTATTCTACAAACTTATTCATACTTGCTCTGCTAAACATGACTTCTAAAGTGGGAATTAGGACATTTCTGATAGCATGTGAAGGCAGCATTAACCCTGAATTGATTCATTTTTATATTTGATATATTTTGTATTATTATTAAATCCTTACTCAACATGTTTGTCCTCTACACTTCAGTGGAATTATTAGTATAAACATGACCGTTCTCTTGCCGAACCGAGAGCTTTTCTGTATCACTGTTTCTCTCCTTCCTTGAGATTCAATCCAGTACTCACAATAATTCAATAACTCATTTCAGCAGTATTCCATGTCAAATGCTTATCCATTTTTCATACATCATCAGTGTCCTTGGTGAGCCAAGGCAGGAAATTCCTTCAGATTTACTCCATGTACCTTATTCCCTTATTTGCAAAATTACATTAAATAAATAAATGCATTAATATAATATGAAATAATTAAAACCAAAATTAAATGCATAGAAATAGTTATAAGTGTCTAAATTCTGTTAATATTATTATTAATAATTTATTTTTGCATTTTTTTTTTTTTTTTGAAACTGCAATGGCTGATTGGTTGTAATGATGCTTCATAACATAAATGGTGAGAAATATATATAATAATCAAATCAAATGGCTGTTTTTTAACTTAAGCTCAGGCACTGTAATGTGAATGTCACACTCGTATAATTCCCATGTTAAGAGACCTTTATGTCATTCTGCTGTTCACCTTGATCTTGACTTTTTTTATTTCGGTCTCTGACAGTTCTAGAGAAACAACGCAGAAATTATGTTGACCCTCTTGCCCTCTTTATAAATAGCAGGCCTGCATTGTTTATTTGGTCATCACTGACATCTGAAGTGTCATCCATCCAAACAACCCGCTAACGTCCTTGGTCCTGAGTTGCTATTGTTTGTGAAGGAGAGGGTCAGGACTTTAAATTTGGCTTCACTTAAGTTATTATTAAATAAGTAGACTGTATGAATACAGCGTGAGACCAGTGCTATTCATAGCTGACTGCAAATTCTCATTCTGTCATTTTTTTTTTACTGTGTTTTGTCCAGTTAGGGTTGGGCGGTGCATCAAATATTAGCAATATTATCATTGTCTTTGATGATATAAAATTAGGGAATTCACATGTCACCGTCATTCACATATCCTCTCCCGTGGCCTCATGGGATAGTAAAGTGTTCATCGAATGCACGCTTCACAATCTCACTGTAAATATGTCATCCGGGGACTTATTGCCTACTCTTTTATAAGTACTGTGAATTCGGACTTGCTTTTTTGTCACATACTGTTTTTAAGTATGTCATTAAGACGCAGCCTATGTCTTGATTTATTTGTTTTTGTACGGCTAGTAGGATGGATGGATGGATGGTAGAACGTTAGGTAGATGGATGGATGGATGGACGGATGGTAGGTAGGTAAAACGTTAGATGGATGGATGTATGGATGATGATTGAAAGAATGGATGGATGGAAGGTAGGTAGAACGTTAGGTATGGATGGATGGAAGGTAGGTAGAACGTTAGGTATGTGGATGGATGTATGGAAGGTAGGTAGAACGTTAGGTATGTGGATGGATGTATGGAAGGTAGGTAGATCATTAGGTATGTGGATGGATGTATGGAAGGTAGGTAGAACATTAGGTATGTGGATGGATGTATGGAAGGTAGGTAGAACGTTAGGTATGTGGATGGATGTATGGAAGGTAGGTAGAACATTAGGTATGTGGATGGATGTATGGAAGGTAGGTAGAACGTTAGGTATGTGGATGGATGTATGGAAGGTAGGTAGAACGTTAGGTATGTGGATGGATGTATGGAAGGTAGGTTGAACGTTAGGTATGTGGATGGATGTATGGAAGGTAGGTAGAACGTTAGGTATGTGGATGGATGTATGGAAGGTAGGTAGAACATTAGGTATGTGGATGGATGTATGGAAGGTAGGTAGAACATTAGGTATGTGGATGGATGTATGGAAGGTAGGTAGATCGAACGTTAGGTATGTGGATGGATGTATGGAAGGTAGGTAGAACGTTAGGTATGTGGATGGATGTATGGAAGGTAGGTAGATAGAACGTTAGGTATGTGGATGGATGTATGGAAGGTAGGTAGAACGTTAGGTATGTGGATGGATGTATGGAAGGTAGGTAGAACGTTAGGTATGTGGATGGATGTATGGAAGGTAGGTAGAACGTTAGGTATGTGGATGGATGGATGTATGGAAGGTAGGTAGAACGTTAGGTATGTGGATGGATGTATGGAAGGTAGGTAGAACGTTAGGTATGTGGATGGATGGATGTATGGAAGGTAGGTAGAACGTTAGGTATGTGGATGGATGGATGTATGGAAGGTAGGTAGAACGTTAGGTATGTGGATGGATGTATGGAAGGTAGGTAGAACGTTAGGTATGTGGATGGATGTATGGAAGGTAGGTAGAACGTTAGGTATGTGGATGGATGTATGGAAGGTAGGTAGATAGAACGTTAGGTATGTGGATGGATGTATGGAAGGTAGGTAGATAGAACGTTAGGTATGTGGATGGATGTATGGAAGGTAGGTAGATAGAACGTTAGGTATGTGGATGGATGTATGGAAGGTAGGTAGAACGTTAGGTATGTGGATGGATGTATGGAAGGTAGGTAGAACGTTAGGTATGTGGATGGATGGAAGGTAGGTAGAACGTTAGGTATGTGGATGGATGTATGGAAGGTAGGTAGAACGTTAGGTATGTGGATGGATGTATGGATTGAGGTAGAACGTTAGGTATGTAGATGGATGTATGGAAGGTAGGTAGAACATCAGGTATGTGGATGGATGTATGGAAGGTAGGTAGAACATTAGGTATGTGGATGGATGTATGGAAGGTAGGTAGAACGTTAGGTATGTGGATGGATGTATGGAAGGTAGGTAGAACGTTAGGTATGTGGATGGATGTATGGAAGGTAGGTAGAACATTAGGTATGTGGATGGATGTATGGAAGGTAGGTAGAACATCAGGTATGTGGATGGATGTATGGAAGGTAGGTAGAACATTAGGTATGTGGATGGATGTATGGAAGGTAGGTAGAACATCAGGTATGTGGATGGATGTATGGAAGGTAGGTAGAACATTAGGTATGTGGATGGATGTATGGATTGAGGTAGAACGTTAGGTATGTGGATGGATGTATGGAAGGTAGGTAGAACGTTAGGTATGTGGATGGATGGAAGGTAGGTAGAACGTTAGGTATGTGGATGGATGTATGGAAGGTAGGTAGAACATTAGGTATGTGGATGGATGTATGGAAGGTAGGTAGATAGAACGTTAGGTATGTGGATGGATGTATGGAAGGTAGGTAGATAGAACGTTAGGTATGTGGATGGATGTATGGAAGGTAGGTAGATAGAACGTTAGGTATGTGGATGGATGTATGGAAGGTAGGTAGAACGTTAGGTATGTGGATGGATGTATGGAAGGTAGGTAGATAGAACGTTAGGTATGTGGATGGATATATGGAAGGTAGGTAGAACATTAGGTATGTGGATGGATGTATGGAAGGTAGGTTGAACGTTAGGTATGTGGATGGATGTATGGAAGGTAGGTAGAACGTTAGGTATGTGGATGGATGTATGGAAGGTAGGTAGAACGTTAGGTATGTGGATGGATGTATGGAAGGTAGGTAGATAGAACGTTAGGTATGTGGATGGATGTATGGAAGGTAGGTAGATAGAACGTTAGGTATGTGGATGGATGTATGGAAGGTAGGTAGAACGTTAGGTATGTGGATGGATGTATGGAAGGTAGGTAGAACATTAGGTATGTGGATGGATGTATGGAAGGTAGGTAGATAGAACGTTAGGTATGGATGGATGGAAGGTAGGTAGAACGTTAGGTATGTGGATGGATGTATGGAAGGTAGGTAGAACGTTAGGTATGTGGATGGATGTATGGATTGAGGTAGAACGTTTGGTATGTGGATGGATGTATGGAAGGTAGGTAGAACGTTAGGTATGTGGATGGATGTATGGAAGGTAGGTAGAACGTTAGGTATGTGGATGGATGTATGGAAGGTAGGCAGAACATTAGGTATGTGGATGGATGTATGGAAGGTAGGTAGAACATTAGGTATGTGGATGGATGTATGGAAGGTAGGTAGAACATTAGGTATGTGGATGGATGTATGGAAGGTAGGTTGAACATTAGGTATGTGGATGGATGTATGGAAGGTAGGTAGAACGTTAGGTATGTGGATGGATGTATGGATTGAGGTAGAACGTTAGGTATGTGGATGGATGTATGGAAGGTAGGTAGAACGTTAGGTATGTGGATGGATGTATGGAAGGTAGGTAGAACGTTAGGTATGTGGATTGATGTATGGAAGGTAGGTAGAACGTTAGGTATGTTGATGGATGTATGGATTGAGGTAGAATGTTAGGTATGTGGATGGATGTATGGAAGGTAGGTAGAACGTTAGGTATGTGGATGGATGTATGGAAGGTAGGTAGAACGTTAGGTATGTGGATGGATGTATGGAAGGTAGGTAGAACGTTAGGTATGTGGATGGATGATCATAGGTAGAACGATAGATAGAGAGTGATGGCGGGATGGATGGATGGTAGGTAGGTAGAATTATAGATGGATGGATGGTATGCAGAATGATGGATAGATGGATGGTAGGTAGAAAGGTATATAGAATGATAGATTAATGGATGGGTGGATGGTAGGTAGAATGATAGATAGAATAATTGGATGGATGGATGATAGGTAGAAAAGTAGGTAGAATTATGGATGGATGGTTGGGTAGTAGGTTAGAACGATAGATAGACTGATTGAAAAATTGGCCCTCAGTCCAGTACGCTTTAGTACAATCATTAGCAGTTCCTCCTAACGGTGATCTCATCAGCTCTTTCTCCCTGTGTCTGTCTCTCCTTCTCACTCACGTCGGTGTGTTGAAGAGTGTGAGGCGGAGGAGCGAGCTCAAGCCCCAGGGGTCATTTTGCTTTTCTGCCGTGCTGCAGAACGAGCTCGATCCTTTCCGCTGTTTTTCATTTCTAACTCTCTTTTCCTGTCTGTGATTGCCTGTCATTTATCTTTCACCTGTTTGCATGCAAATCACTTCCGCACAGGAAGTTGTTTGTTTTTTTCATGAAATTCGTCTGTTGATTATTTGCTTTTGTGATTGAAGTATAAATTATGCAAATTATGCATTTGTAGGACATCACCTTGTTAACATTGATAGAGAGGGAAAAACACATATTTTCCACTGAGGGACAAAGCTTGACACGGTATCCAGACATTTCCAGTCGTTTTTTTTGTGATTTCTGTACAATCAATCATTTTTCAATGGTTTATTATTGTGATGGTCTCATTTAAACCCGCCCCGATCAGCATGTGAAAACAAAACACTCAAATTTTCACTTTACATGACGGTCAGACAGTCTCCTCTTGTCTAACTGGATGGTTCTTGAAGAGAATACTAATAGCTGCCTTTTTAAAATGCATGTCATCATCACACACACACACACACACACATTTCTTTATTTCCTTGTCTTTCTTCCCAGCCGCATTTTCAACACACTCAGAAATTGAATGAAACTTGTTACAGCAGCCTGGTACTCTATTGAACATCGATCCGTTGCCTGTTTAGGGCTTTCATGGTCCTCAGTTCTCAATTTGACACAAATGCTTGTAATTTAGACTAATGGCTCTAATGATCTTTTGGAAAAGGCTGTAATCTCACAAAAGACAAGCTAATATGCAGCGTGTAGTAATTTCCCATCCATTGAATTCTCCAGAGGCCGAGTTGAGCAGAAGTCTTGTTTATTTTCTTGCTTTTGATTAAAAATAAATTGGATGTTTGAGCTCTTGTTTCATGACCTTAATTTGGATTTTCATATTTGCTTGTCAGACACATATGATAGTGTGATGTCACCAGAGGCAGAAACGCATCTGCAAGAATGATTTGAGCCGGTTGTAAACAAGCGTTTGTGTAATCAGGTGTAATAACCCTGGAGTAATCGTGTCTCATAAGTGTTATCTTTAGTTTTCTCCTAGTGGCTGAATCTTATGAAAACGTCTCTAGGTCATGTTTCATCTCAACATCAGAGGAAAAAATGAAAATGAGTTTTCCATGACAATTAAGCATGTTTTTTTGTAGTTTTTTTTAAATCCGGTACCCATAATGCATCTAAACATGTTTTTCATTATTCCCAGAGATAATTCCTTAGATTATACTGTATTAATTGTAGGGGAGTGCGGGGCACAACCTAACATGGGATTAGTTGTAACACGCATTGGTTTAAAGCTTTCCACACATGCCAGGATGACGAATCTTTGTGTATTTGCTAGTTGCCATATCAACATTATTTAGAAGAAAAATTGCACCAAAATTAAAAAAATATTTGGAAGATATTACTGAACATTTATTTAAACATAGCAAAACTAAATTTCTTACTGAAGTTTATTTTTCATCTCTGCTTTTTGTGTTTATTTAAAACTAGACAAATCTTATATCATTGTAATCTTCTATCTGTTATTTAACAGTTGAGGTGGATCTTTAAAGCTGATCTAAGAGCAGAAGACACGAGCCGCGGTTGTGCAGGTGGGGTGTGTTGTAACACTGCGTTACAACTGCGTTACAATGAGCCCCTATTAGAAATATGCTATTATATTCTATACTTTTATTAATTATTTTGAGAAACCATGAGAAAAGGGTGAATAAAGACTCAGAGTCAATGTTCAGAAATGATTCGTTATTCTGTTTTGAACTATGCTGTGTAACTGTTTAGCGTTGTTTGTCAAACTCAAAAATTAGTATATTTTTAATGATTAAAAAATGTCATATTTTATTTTAAAAAGTTAATAACTGTATTTATTTTGACAAAATATTGTAGTTTGTCTTGGATATTTTTTTGATTATATCAGGTAACGTTTTAAACTATAATTTGGTCGAGTTACAATGAACCCCACCTATGGGACGTGTTTTCACATTTCACTTCCATTCTTTCGGGGTAAATCAAGATAAAAGTACACTCTGTATTAATGAAACAAAACCACGTAATTGGACTAGACGTGTGAAATTAATGTGGGAACCCCAAGTAGATTTACACAAACTTAGGTTGTGCCGCGCTCTCCCCTACTTTTTTTTATTTAAAAGCACTACATTAAATATTAACAAATAAATATTTGGCAAAACGCATATAAACGTTTAAGTATTTATTTACTTAAAAAGGTGTACATCAAATTCTACAATGTATTGACAGGTTTTTTTATACATTTGGTAATAAGAATTTGTGGTATAATCACTAGGGGTGTCGAAATTAATCGTTTCTTCGATGCATCGCGATGCAGACGAGGATGTTTCGGTATCGGTTCAGTAATAGACCATAACCGATTATAATGTACTGATTATTTTCTGACGTTATTTGTCATGCACGTGCATTCGATGGCAGAGGGAGGCGAGACGCGTGTGCGAGTAATTAAAAATGCTCCAACTACTTTAAAAGCCAAAATGTGGGCACATTTCGGCTTTTATGAACAACCTGCACGACCTGGAAAACACACATCTTGTGTATAAATCAAAGCTATCTGATTTATCAAAACAATTTCATTTACACTTGGGCAATTACATGACTCTACGCAAAACGGATATAAATCTGTTCAATTCCTGCACTATATGCGGATTTAATGTCGTTCACGTCACAGAAAACAACAGATATGAGCTGCATTTCAAAATCAAAGACTGCAATATGAGCGAGCGAGGCAACAGCACCGGTCAGATCATTCAGTTTCTTTACTTTTAATGAAGATGATTGTGTGTTGAGCACCTACGACTAATGTTAGTTTGTGCGTTGGCTTGATGAAGAGATACTCGACTGTGGCAATGCGTGCTTCAGTAGCGCTGTCCTATCTGTCTATAACATGTCATATAGCCCATAACACACTCTCATACGTTTAATTTATGTATTTATCTTTTTTTTTACACCATATGTGGTTTCACAACCATATGCATTTAGACTTTAGTTTTGACTGTAAGGCGGCCCAAACCACCTCTTATGGTGCATTCACACTGGACGCGAGTGATTTACATGTTAAGTCAATGCAAAGACCCGAATAGACATTCTGCGGTGCGGTACGATTCGCGCATTAAAGTGGCTTTTAGTATTTCCTTATGTGTATTTGTTCTAAATGCTCCTGTTTTCTTCTATGCCCAGCCTTGAGTTTTGAACCGAATTGAACCGAATGGATGACATGATTATCATAATTGAACCGAACCGTGAGACCGGGTGTAGGTTCACGCCCCTAATAATTACTGCCATTTTCATTAAAAAAAGTTTTGAAAAATGCAAAAATAACAGATTTTTTTTTTTTGTACATTTTTCAAAACATTTTTTATTCATTGCATATATTAAAATTTTGAGGTGAAATGTGACCCGGATATGTTCTTGTCATATTTGATGACCTTCTGACATCGATCCTTCTACTACAGTTCTTTCAGTGATTACAGCGCAGAACAGCAGGTCTTACTCCAATATTAGGAGTGTGTTCTCAAGGTTCCCTTAAATTTCATGCTCTCTGTGAAATGTGGCTGATAATAAATTGGGTGAAAGGAAACAAACTGTGCAGTGTCAGTGCTTTTAGACTGAAGAGCAATATCACTTTAAAGCAGAGAGCTAATATTGAAGAGAGACTGAAGTGCTGTTTTCTGAAGTCAGGAGGAGCTTAATGTAATGAATCCCCAGCGCTCGCGTCACAGCTGGCTCAGTTTGCTTTATCCTTTTCTTTTTGCTTTCTCATAAAGGAAACCACTTTTGAATAAGACATTTGTTTCATTTTTCTCCCCCATGTTGGCAGATTTAGCTTTTTTTTTTTTATAATGGCTCGTTTCGGTTCAGTTTCGTTAAGCAATTTTTGCCGTTTCCATTGTCCAAACTGTGAATAGTACCCTAATTCTGAACCGTACTATACAAACTTTTTTGGCACCCTTCGGTTGGGGTACCTAGCACAGTATGAAAGGGTGGAGCTATACTCACTGCAGAACAGATTGTTTGACAGAGAATCGTCTTGCGCATACTTTTTTGGATATGTTTTTCCTTGCTGCCTGCAGCTTTGGCTCAAACAAAGTGTGTCGTCTTGTGACAAACAGCCACAATGCTGAGAAGCAGGAACTAGATCTGCTGTATGTCGTCCACTGTTGCTTTCTTGATCCCAGCGTTGTGTAGTAACGCTGTCGCGTGATCGAGATCGGCCCGTGTAGGAGCTCACGTATCAGCTCCATGCAGCTCAGACAAGTAGCTTGGTTCTGTTCCGCTTTCATTTAGTTTGCCATTTGTTGTTTCTCATATGTAATAGAAATGGCAGCTCTTATCAGTTGGGCACCGTGGTGGGGGCACCAGTGCGACCTCCAACAAAATTTAGTCGCACCAGCAAGAAAAAATGTTGCAAAATGCCACCATTTGGGTGCAGTCTGGAGCCCTGCTGTTTGTGAAGCTGTCTCATACCTCTACATGACATCTGATCTCTCTGGATCAGCGGCAGTGCCAATGCAGTTGTGACTGTTCGCTGTGATCCTGCTTGTCAAAGGTTTAATGGACAGAGGCAAATCGCTGTCATTTATCAACAAGATCATATGGGTGTTTGAATCGAGAGTGCAATCTTTTAACGATTTATCTCGCAGCTTTATGAATCATAATGGGTTGCTTCTCCAAACTTGCAGTGTTATTTGGTCTTTTTACTTCCAGTTTTCCTCAGGCTTGATGTAAAAAGCCTGCCGTATGTGTCTGAGAAGTCTGAGCTTAAAGAGCATGGCCTATCCCTCTCTCTCAGCCTGGCTGTCAGAGTCACTCCTCCTATGACTTCTTCTTCTTTATTGTGTCTCCTCTCATCTCCCTGCGTGACCCGAGCAGCCGGAGACGCTGATGAGCTTTTGTTTGATCCTGTTGTGAGATGTGATCAAGAGAGCTGTGTGGAGAAAAGTCTTTTAACGTGTTTGCTGTTGTGTCTCTTTGCAGGTTCAGGCTGTCTGAACCTGTGTGGTCAGAGTTTGTGATGATGCCGGTTTAATTTGAGTGTGTAATGCTCACACTTTCTTAGGAACCGATGATAAACTCACAATTTCGGCAGGACAATATAGCTAAAAATTATACACTTTAGTTAGTGTTTTATAAAATGCTTTAAATGTTTCAGGAACCATCATTTCAGATGTAAAATGTTTAATTATTAAAATACAGTGAAATAATATATTCTAACATTTCTGCGATATCTAACGCTTATATTGCATGCATAGCATTATTTACTTGGATATGTTTGCAGTAAAACATTTTAATAGATGAAAATACTGTGCCAGAGATTTAATTTAATTTATATTGCCAGCAAATATGTTGTGTATATTTTATGAATGTTTTCCAGCTAAGTATACACCTCTAAGTAGTTATTATTATTATTATCATGACTTTCTACTAAACATAACGCCATTAAAGTTGAGTGCACTTAATGCATTTAATGTTTATTACATTTGCTGTGCTTTGTGTTATCGTTGGAAAAACGCTGTGGAGAGCAAGAGAAGTGAGATTAGGGGTGTTTGAGTGACTCTGGGTGGTTTTATGAAGGTCTGTGGACAGAGCTCTGATGTTGAGTAAGGTCATGATGTCCTTTGATATAGTTCATATAAATGTCTGTATGGCCGCATTTACATTACATGGTTCGAGTGATCCAATTCCGATTTCTTTTTTTCAGCCATGTGGCACAAATCGGATATGACCCTCGAACATGTAAGCTGGAAAAAAGCACATGAATTCTGATATTTTTAGATCGTTTTCAGACCTCATACAGGGCTTGACATTAACTTTTTAGCTCGCCAGTCACTGTGGCTAGTGGTTTTCCAAAGTTACTAGCCACTTTTCATGGGACACAGTTTTGACATTGATAGCATGAGGAAAAACTGCCATATAGATTTGTTTAATATTATCTCATAATTTGGCAACAAGCTTATTAGGCTGCTGTCACTTTAAGACCTGACGCACGGCTCCATTATACTGTTACACGTGTGTTTTCTTTCTCAACTGTTTACATTCACTTCAAACAGAACTGACTGTGCTTACATGAATACTCGCCAAGACTCGCATTTTGATATTATACTGTGTGTATTTGACTCTTTAAGTGCAATAAGTAGCGAAAAGTGACTCAATTTAGTACTGAGAGGCGGCTTTGTGAGCAAACTTTGGGTGTGAGCACAGAATCTGCAGGAATTAGTTAGATTATGTGCAATCCCACGCTGAAATTCAGATATTTCAGTATCAATATGCATCAAAAAATAATTGAAAAAACACTACATTGCACAAAGTTTATTTCACATGCCTCACAAGACTACAACTGAAAAGTGGCTATTAGGAGTGACTCCGTTACATGGCACTGCTGAAATACACATGTATTTGGTGGGTGTTAATGTCAAGCCCTGGCCTCATTCATGTGGAAATAAATCTAGTATGCATTGCATATGTGCATTTCCCCTGTCAAAGCGAGTCGTACGTCATTGAAAAAGTGACGTGGCGAATGACGTCAACTCACCTGCTGGGATCACATGACACTTTCAATGGCGCAATGGAGAACGAAGGCTCAACCCGATGTTATGCTGACCTTTAAAAAGATGGTGTGAAGAGCAAAAGCTTGTATTATCATTTCATCGGTGTCCATTGCAAATCGAAACCCTTTTTACTTCATTTTCGGACTAAGCTTTTCTGGGCCAGTATGTCTACCTTGGATGGCAACAAATTGGGCATCAAGACCGTGTGTGTGTGTGTGTGTGTGTGTGTGTGTGTGTGTGTGTGTGTGTGTGTGTGTGTGTGTGTGTGTGTGTGTGTGTGTGTGTGTGTGTGTGTGTGTGTGTGTGTGTGTGTGTGTGTGTGTGTGTGTGTGTGTGTGTGTGTGTGTGTGTGTGTGTGTGTGTGTGTGTGTGTGTGTGTGTGTGTGTGTGTGTGTGTGTGTGTGTGTGTGTTTTTGTGAAATATCAGGACACAAATGTGTATAATGACATGGGTATGACATATGTATTACAAAAAGAGGGTGAAATATGAGGACGTTCCTCACTTTTCAAAATGCTTATAAATCACACAGGATGAGTTTTTTCACAGAAAGTAAACTGCACAATCTCCTGTGATGGGTAGGTTTAGGGGCAGTGTGTGTGTGTGTGTGTGTGTGTGTGTGTGTGGGCATGTTTTTGTGAAATATCAGGACACAAATGTGTATAATGACATGGGTATGACATAGGTATTACAAAAAGAGGGTGAAATATGAGGACGTTCCCCATGTCCTCACTTTTCAAAATGCTTATAAATCACACAGGATGAGTTTTTTTCACAGAAAGTAAACTGAGCAGTCTCCTGTGATGGGTAGGTTTAGGGGCAGGGGCAGTGTAGGGGGATAGAAAATACGGTTTGTACAGTATAAAATGCATTACGCCTATGGAATGTCCTCACATTTCACAAAAACAAACATGTGTGTGTGTGTGTGTGTGTGTGTGTGTGTGTGTGTGTGTGTGTGTGTGTGTGTGTGTGGAGCCTAGTCCACATTTTGGTGCAATTATCACTGTTGCCATATGCTACAATTTGCGCAAACAGAGGTGCAACACTCATTTATATTCTCAAACAGACTAACTTACTGAAAGATAATATTTAAAAACATATGCATGTGACATTTCACCTCAAAATCCAACAATAAAAAATTAAGAAATTAAAGATAATATGCATACAAAAAAATGTCGTAGAAATAATACCTGTTATACAGTGTTTTTTTTGGTTCGGGTATGCATAGTTAAAACATGCATAATAGTCAATGAAATGTCACAATACAAAAAAAAATCTTTAAATTAAAATCGGCTTAATTTTCTTCCAGCAAAATAGAATTCCTTTCTTCTGAATTGAGGGTGAAATATGGACATTTTGTGTGACCTTTCAGTGAGCAGTGACATTTTGAGCTGTACAACATTTTCTCATGAACTCATTATGAGAAATCCGCCTCTTGTTAACAAACGTAAGCAGAGGACGGCCACAGTCTGTCCGTGTGGTCACTCAAGCCTTCGATTTGCCCTGGATGTTTTCTCTTCCATCACTTTGACTCTATTATGTCCTTTTCTTCACTAGCAGTGTGTGCTACATCAACTGTGTGTCAATATCTGTTGCACTCCACGTCAAATTAATTCAGCAGTTTGTGCGCATTAAAGCTGTCGTCAATTTAAACGGACAAGACATCCCTCCATTGTTAATGTCCCGTGAAGCCATCCTATTGTCTGTATTCAAATATCTCATTATTATTACTAGAAATCCACTGTTACAACTGACTGTGGATCTTTGCTTATCAGTTTCTTTGCAGACTTTGAACATTTTATTTTAGCTAACCATTAGACTACAATAATAAACATTTTATAATATGCATAATAATTATGCAAACAAATGTTTACCTGTGAACAATTGGTTTCTTCTGGTGTATACATTACTGTGCTGTATATAATTAAAGTACAAGTTCAAGCATTTATAAACATGGTAGACCTAGTAAAATAATTGTGCACCTGTTTGCTCTGAATCAAGAAACACTGCAAATAATAGCCACAGTTTTCATCTAAAGGAAGGATTAGAATCACGTTTAAGATTTTACTGAGGGAAAACAAACCATTGTGGGAACTAAGACTGGCTTTCAAGATGCATGCAAATGACATTAGGTCATGTAGATGGAGTCCGTTTTATTTGTGCGTGTCAGCACCGCCCTCAGCCTGGTGTCTCTTTTCATATGCAGGCCATGAAAAATCACAAATTATTTTTGCTTGTCAGTCGGTGTGATTCGCTGTAATGCAGATGCACCCTAAGCGGTAATGATGCTGACATTTGCATTCTGTAGGAGATGCATCTCTGTGTACTGATAAGTGTGTGTGTGTGTGTGTGTGTGTGTGTGTGTCTTCATCTTTGTCTTTTTTAATCTCTCTTATTCTCATCTTTAAAGAAGCTTTGTTATGATAAAAACATATTTAGATGGCCATAGCAGTGAAAAAGAGTGGTATTTTATTTAAAATATATTTATAATTTGTTTAAACCGTAATTATGTATAAATATTTTATATTTAAATTGTATATCTTAGTTTTTTGGAAAATCGTAATTATGAAAATTGTCATAATGCAAAAAAATCTTAATCGTCTTGAGAAGGTTTTCTTTTAAGAAAAATATTTTCTTATTTAGTAAGTGTATATAAATATAGTTTTATATTAAAATTAGATTTAGCCTTAATTAAAAGAAGCTTTGTCATAAGTGTTCAGTGGGATTCATTTATTTTAAAAACAATTTTTTTTTTTTTTTTTTGTTAAATCTTAAGAAATATAAACTGTAAAACAAAAATGATCATGATGTATAAATATTTTATATTTATAAATCTTAGTATTTTTGGTATTATAATAATACTTAATTTGAATGCATTACATACTGTCGATACAGGATGAGAAAAAAACGTCCGAAAGGCTGGTTTCCATCCCTCCCCACTGTAATGTAAAATGCATTACATATGTATTAATATAGTTCTATGGTAAAATATATTTGGGATATGTTCTTGAAAGGTTTTGTGAGATTTACCCATGCATATAAACACACACAATAGCTGTGGAGTGTGTGTGTGATTGCAGCTGATGGTCTGGTGTTGTCTCTCACCGTCCATCACCAGAGACACACTGAGCAGTGATGCCACAACACAAGATATGAATGATAGATGCGCTTGTCTGCCTGTTTGCATGGACGTTAACGCCACTCAAGCTCTGGAAATGTGTTCTTAGATGCTTTTGTTTTCTCACTGATTAGTGATTGAGTAGGCTACACAGATGATGTTTGTGTGTATTGATCATTTATTGATTTCTTCCTCATGTTGTTTGTAGGATATGGAGACAGCGGAGAGGCTGGTGTCCCCGACCTCCAGTCAGACCTCGATAAGAGCTGCGGCAAACTCAGAAGACTCGCCGCCAACAACACACAGCAAGAGCGGTACAAAAACACACACAGAAAGCCTCGAGCTGATCACATCCCTCAAAGAGCTCTGCTCCCAGCGTTTCTCGCTCAGACACGCTTTACAGAACATGTGATAGGAATGATCTAGAGATGTGTTCTAATGGCATGCTTTTCAGTAACATGCAAATATAAAATATGGTAACAGTTGAATGGATATAACTTAAGCATTGGCTCAAATTAAGTATGGCATTAGAAAACATCTTAACATCGTAACACAGTTTCAGCCAATCTCATGTTAACCTTGAGTACCTATAGTGTAGTATTGCATCCTTCATATCTCAAAGTCTTTAGTTTTATTCATTTATAAAAGTCATACGCTGTACCGACTCTTTCCGAAACTCTCGGAAGCGTGCCATGCGTGGAGCTAAAGAGTCACGAACACACACACACACACACACACCGTATTTACAGAGCATAAGTATGACACTTTGTAAATGGTGAGTTCAGCCTTCTCACGCACTTCTTACAGTTGGACAGAAAATATTAAGAGCTGTTTTATAAATGAACACCAACAACTAAACCGACTCCTGCCCATCTTCTGATGACCTCTTGCTCTGGCTTAGATTGAGAGCTTCATCAGAGAGATTGTGTCCTTTTTCTAAACGCGTTATATGCACGGTGGGTGAACGTCTTATGTTTATGCAGACGCTGTCAGATTAGCCTGACCACAAGAATAATATGCAAATTTTTAAATTGCAATTCATGCTTTTTTTTGTAACGTCTACTCTTTGTTCTCTCTTATAAGAAATGCCAAGAGAGACTCTCTCATTTTCCCCCCATGTAATTACTAGAGGTCTCTTCCTCACTGATGAATTATGTATCTGAATCTCTCTCTTTTTATGCACAAAAACAATCCTACTCCAAAAGATAACCTGTTTTGACCAGAGCAATGAAGTCAGTGTGTATGTGTGTATATTAGAGCTGATATATTCGTGATTATCTATTTCACTTAACTGCAAAGATAAATAAACTTATCCTGAACTGCTTGATGTAAACACCCTGTCAGTTTTGAAAAAAAAAATCTCCTCTGACAAAAGTAAACAATAGTGATGTCATCACAACATTTGCATATTGGATAATGATGATAATTGTGTGTGTGTGTGCCTGAGGTGGTGAGCAATGACTGATGGGTAAAATCAGCCCTTAAAATGACTAAATTACCTTAAAACATTAAGGTAAAATCGAATGAGCCCAAAAAAAAACAAATGTTTTTCAGATCATATTTATATGTGTGTGTGTGTGTGTGTGTGTGTGTGTGTGTGTGTGTGTGTGTGTGTGTGTGTGTGTGTGTGTGTGTGTGTGTGCTACTGAGGTGGTGAGCAATGACTGATGGGTAAAATCAGCCCTTAAAATGACAAAATTACCTTAAAACGTTAAAAAAGGTAAACCAAAAAAACTAACAAATGTTTCACTAGAGCTGATCATATTTATAACCTTTAAAATTGTGTATTGAATCTGAGGATATGAAAATACAGTACATGTCAAAATGTTTATTTTGGCTGAATTATTCCTGTGATTTTTGTGAAAGAAGTGGTAAAGCAAATATATTTGACATACCTTTTTCTTTTCTTTTTTTTTTACTTTCCTCATGGCGGGTCAATTTTGATTATTCCACCACTTGGAGTGCATTAATATTTAAAGGCTGTTTGCAGACGTCTTTGCCTCTTGCTGTGGAGATGAGGGGGGGCAGTGGGGAGGGATGGAAACCAGCCTTTCGGACGGTTTTTTCCAGCCATTTATTTTCACCGTCTCATCCTGTATCGACAGGCCGGGCCTCAAAGGAGCTGACGCTAAATATGCAGCTCATTAGAATGAGATTCAAAGCAAAGATGTGCCTTTTTTGCATGTAAACGGCCAGCAGCTCGAGAGACGAGGCCGTTTTTTTGTTTCTCTTGAAGGGATTTTTTACTGTGGTCGTACTCTATTCTCTGCGAATCCCTCAGGAGTTTAGCTGTAAATGACTTCAGGAAAAATAAAAGCCTTCAGCCCACCTATAAGCAATGAAGAAAAAGGGTTAGTAAATGTATGAAAGGCTTTTAATTTATGTATGCAGTTTATGGAAGCAATGTGCATCAGTGAAATTCAGTGACATGAGAAATATCAGAGCTGTTTTTAGTACAGGAAATACTTGCAATAAAACACTTTCTATAAAAACCATGCTTATAATGAATTATAGCCTCATTTATAAATGTTTTATACATAAATATTACTATTCACTCATTCAGACCTATACTGCATTATAAGAACAGTTATAGTTACATTTGTACTATTTTTATAATTACTTATGTCATGCATTTGTCTGTTTTTTTTTTTTTTCAATGTGCATGCTCATAATCCGTTATACACTGGAAATAATTGATCTTTGATCATTTATAAATCAGAGAGACTTGTTTGCTGCCCCAATTAGTTATCAATTGTCTTTATCAAATGGCTAATGTTTGCATTAGAGGTATCTCCTTAGCTATATGCATGCTTATTGGAATTATACTTAAATTTTTTTTTACATTTTTTGTTCATTAGATTAATTTACAAGTAAACGACTTAAAATGTATAATGAGCTCATCTTCATAGTTACTTAACATTTACTTAAAGAAAAATTGCATCCTATGTTTTCACTTTAAAGCATCAATGATGCATTTATAGAGGCTTGTAACTGTATTATTACTCACAGTAAGTATTTATAAGAACACTGCATGGCTATTAATAACACTATATTCACTTATTTGACTGAATACTAAAATTACTAAAAAGTAATTGTAGCTATAATATAATATAATAACATTATAGCAATGCAGGCTGCATATTTATAAATGCATTAATGGAATCATACGACTGATTAATTAATACTTATAAATCAGTGTATAAGGTATTATGAGCATGCACATTGAAAAAGCAAATGCATGACTTATAGTTACTTTTTTATTATTTTTATAATTACTTATAAGTGTTCTTATAATGCAGTATAGGTCTTAATGAGTCTTTATAAATAGGTTTATAAAATAGTAGTGCTGTGCAAATTATCGCGTTAACGTGTTGAATGTCAGTGTCCTGTCTGTGTGTACGATCCCTAGTTCAGTAGTCAGGGCACTGATCAGGGAGTCGGCCACATTCATACGTTACACAATACACTGATTCACCACCTAGTGATCTCACACACACACACACGCACACACACGATGCACAGACAGATTTGCGCCATTCTCGTGCACACATAGAGTTCTCTTTCTCTCTTGAACAAACAATAACACAGAGAATGTTGCCAAAATGCCAGGTTTGTGGAGTATTCTCATAATCCATAGTTTTCAGTCACGTGACTGTCGCCATAGGACTCCATTGAACTGCAGCACAAGCCTGGCAAATTTCCATCTTAAAACAAAAATATGTGAACAAGATGCACGTTTTGGGCACTTATGATCCATATACAGCACCTGCTGCAGTATTTCAATCACTATAAACAGCGGGACGTTTTTAAAACGCTTCATGTGAAAAACACTATCGGGTGAGTTGCACCAATAAGGATTCAATTGAGCAAAGTTTAACGCTAATCTAAGATTTGTTAATAATGGTTTTATTTTAAATTGAGTTGTTGCAACACTTCATTTTAAACACAGATGAATTACGCAGTAAAACTGATATAGAGCTGATCGAGCAGCAGACGGAGAACTGACCACAGGCTAAAGAATCCCACCCTTAAAGTGCTGTAATGAACTAAAACAGTGATATTAAAAGATCAAATTCACTTACACCTTTTTGATGATGCATACCATGTACAGGCAAGTAGAAGAGCCAAGAATATGAATGCAACATGTTTTCTTTATAATGGGTTTCGGTGGGGAAAACGCTGAACGAGAAAACTCGTGTAGCATTAATATTCTGCATTTATCTGCTTTCCTGTACAAATTTTGCAACATCAATAAGGTGTATATTGAATTTGGTATTTTGATATCACTGCATTAATGCTGACTACAAACCTGGTAAAAATGACTGGCGGGCAATGGAGGAAAGCCTTGTTTTGCCCTCCAGGTGGGCGTTCCTATAAGCGTATGACGACACGTGAAAACTATGGAGTGGAGTCTTAAATGAGTGAAATAACGTCTTGAATGAACTTGTGAGAAAATGAGATGCACGTGATGTTGTCAAGTCACAGCAGCACTGATGATGTCTGTCATTAAAGCTACACTTTTCTCTGTTCCCTTTGTTCTGTGATGAACATTAATGATGATTAATCTATATTTAATTTAGGCAGTTATGAAAGATGTTTGATAACTATTACATTTCTGTATATGTCTAACAGGGAAGGCCACAGGTATATTATAATGGGTTAATGTAAAGATTGTTTTAAGTTAAATTCAGTTAAAAGTAGATTTTTTTTAAAGCCTAATAAATGTTGAAATTGGTAGCTTTCATTTATACTGTAATGTTGAATGTCTATCATTAATGTTTAATAGAGACATTAGCATCAGTTACTCTGGCCTTCATTCATAAAATGATGCCACTACAACACATATTTAAAATATGCAGTCTTTAAACTGTTTTCTACATTAATTTGGAGAGTAAATGAAATTAATACAATATCAAAAATATTAAAAACTTGCGATTAATTGCGATTACAGAAAGAAATGTGATTTAATTCGTTTTTATTTTTATTGATTCCAAGCACTTTAAAATAGTAATACTTGCTTATAAATAAGTGTAAATTGAGCTATAATTCATTATAAGCATGGTCTTCATAGAAAGTTTTACCAAATATTTTTTCTCTCTGTTATAGTTTTTGAAATAACACCTTGTCATGTAAATTTGCACTTACTATGGATAGTCTGATCATTTCTCTGACAGTCTTTATGTATCCGACTGTTACACATGCATGAGATATTTTATGATTTCTCTCTTCAGGTCATTTGTTCCGAATGGTTGGCAATCAGGGCTTGGGAATTTCTTCAGTTTCCGGTGCCTTTCCCATGATCAATCACCCAGCCTTCAGTCTGCACTCCTCTTCTCCTGTCCGATCTGAATTCGGAGGTCTGGGAACTCTGGGAATGTCGGCCGCTTTGGCCGCCCACTCTCAGCTCGGAGCTTTGCCAGGTATGTTGGCCAAAATATGTCATTAGCTTCAGGTGAAATTATGCTAATAGTCTGTGTCTGCTAGAGCGGCACGATTAATCGTTATAAGATCATGATTTTGATTTAAACACCAAAGCAATCTACTTCCTAAGAAAGGAATAATTGACGACAGGCCGTTGAATTATTAGAAAAATAATGCACACCTGAGGTGATAATGTGGTCACGACGCAAAGCAGAGTCTTTGTGTGTAGGACTCTTTTGGTACTCTAAACCCAAGCCTCCATTGCTAATTACAAAACGTCTTTTTAGAGCTATTAACGGTGGCTTGAGCACTGATATTAATGCAGTTATATTAAGAGCGAGCGAGAGCGTGTCTGTGCAAATACTACCATGAAGTTTTAAATGTTATGTTGCTTTTAAGGAAAATTTTCTGGGAAACATGCTTAAAAATATCACCTATATTTTTATTTATTTTTTGGGCTGGGGGTTAAATGTGAACTGGACATGTTTTTGTGAGCACATGGGCAACATGTATCACCTTTATAGTGCTTTCCATCAGTCCATGGGTCCACGCTGAGGCCATGACATTTATGAAGGCCTGAATGCCTCGGGTCAGATCTTTGCTTTAACCTCCTGAAGCGGTTTCAGCCCCTCGCAGACTTTAAACGCTTCATGACACGCAGTGTTTCTTTCTGAGCAGGAACAGATGAGCAAGATTCTCTGAATCGCTGAAACTTTCAAGTAGACCTTAAGTGATGCTTTTAAGGTTGTTACTTGTATTCATATGAATCTACATATTGTGTAGCTAGCACATGCTGTACTTGTCATAAAGTGTATGTTTACAAGAGCCGTGTAAGCCATGTTGGAGACTTTGAGGTTTTGGAGAAAATAGCATGTGATGTCTGCTTTAGATTTACCATCTTCAGCAGGTTTATAATGATTGAAAACACACATCTGAAGAGCGGAGGCCTGTAATCACGAGATGGATTTTCTGTAGCTCTGAATCATTTAGCATCGCTCCTGAATGAAGGCAGTGGCTGTTTGTATAGATTTGTTTGCTCACTCAGGATTTATGAGCTAGTTTGTTTGTGGTTATGGCACAGTTGAGGATAAATTAAAGCTTTTTTTGTGGTGTTTTATGGACACTTCAAGCAAAGGTAGGTGCTTATGTGTCCCGTGTTATTGATATGGAGAATGAGAACAATATACAGAAACAGCAGTTTTTGGCTTTATTTTTTAGCGCAGCTCTCTATATAAAAGTGGATGTATATTATATCCCATTTTATTCACATACATACAGTATATTCACATTAAGCGATATACATTATGTAGAAAATCTCAGCTGTCAGATTTTTTAAAATGTATTAGCTAAATGTAACCGTTATCGCCCAGTTCTTTATAAAAAGTTGAGTATATGAGTATGTCCAACTTTATCTGCATAAATCAGTATACTCACATACAATATAGCAAATCTGCTTGATTTGTTTATCGTCACAAAATGTAAACTAAATTATCGCCCAGCTCTAAGCTGATGAATGTAAGGAACGAAGATATTTAGATAATATAAACATTAACATCATAATTTTTATAAAGCTGCTTAAATGTTATTTGTGAAAAACGTTATATAAATAAATTTGACTTAACTTCATTAAGTCATTGTATTTGACTGACGCTTTGTAGGTGTTTGGAATCATTTTGCACCTAAGAAAAGTCTTTAATAATTTACACCTGTAAGTAATAATAGATAAAATTAGATACAATTAAAAACTTTGAATGACTCAACAAATTTTTGCCAGAAAGTTTTAAAAAAGTCAGAAATCTAAAGGTTATTTATGCAGGTTAAGGAGAGAGAGTCTCACTTCCTATGAAATATGGGTGGGCAACATGACCAAAATCTTATATTACTATGCAAGTAATTTTATTTCTCAATAATGATATGATATGTATCACAATATAAAAACCTTATTTAAAGCAAAAATAACTATATCAACATTTTTGATACCATTGAAATTTCATAATTCTAATCACCATATTCAATATCATTTAAAAAGTTAATACTACACTCAAAAAAAATGACCCAAGTTGGGTTGAAAATGGGCAAACCCAGCAATTGTTTTTGTTTTTTAAACCCAGTGAATGGGTTGTTTTAACCCTGCGGTTGGGTTAAATGTTTGCTTAAAACAACCCAATTGCTGGGTTTGCCCATTTTCAACCCAACTTGGGTTGTTTTTAACCCAGCATTTTTTAGATTGTAGCCTAAAAACACCTCTCAAGCTTACTGGAGGTAACGTATCCATTGTATTAGTTGAAGTGAACCCATGTGCAGTTTATTTAAATCCCAGTGTGAACAGATACAAAACGAAGACTCGGCTTGAGCATGAACATAAAACAAACTGGACCATGGACATGAACTCACCAAACAGCGGGACCGGGAACATGACTGAGAATTTCAAAATAAAAGTCATGAAACAAAACCCCAAAACCAAACGTGACACTGGACAAGTAAACAGTGATAAAGAAAGAGCAAAGAAAACAAACCACAATAGAACAAAGACTTCAAGCACTAGAGATACTACATCAAATGTGTAAAGTAATCAAATGTAAAAAAAAACAATGCATAGTATTTACTGTGTAAAAGAAATATAAAGTTACAAAAGTGATTTGGTCAAGAGCAGTGAGGTTTTATTTTGTTGTTTGTTAACATTAATAATGGCAGCAGGTAAATTTGGATGCTGTCACTTTAAGAGAGACTGGACTGATCCAATATACTCTTGCGTGTGCTCTCTCTTAACTATTAATGTTCCCTCTAAACATAAATGACTTTACAGGCATGTGTATTTAACCATTCAAGCCCAATTAGGCGGCCAAAAGCACTTATTTGAGTTCTCAAGCGCTCTAAAGCAACGGCTTCATGTTGTGCATCTCAGTCTCTCAGAGAGTGTGCACATATACTTACATGAGTTGTCTTTCACTGCTAATTGTGCTTACGGTTTAAAATCACCTGTTTTTAAACTGCAATTCTTAAAAACACATGCAAACAATGACTGCTCAGCATGGCAACGTCACATGAGCGTAACCGCGATAGAGACGCTAGTCTAATATCTCCACCGGTTGACTAATTTCTACTGCTTAATCGTGTCAAGCGGTATATCGCCCACCCCTACCTACCTATGATATGTTACATTGTATGTGCCCCTGTTTCCACAGATTGGTGGCGTTCTGTAGATGCTCAAGGTCAAGGGGCAGCTGCCTTTTTTCCTCATCTTCTGGGTCTGCCGGCATTATTCAGCGCATCGTCGCTGAACCATGAACAAACTCTCCTCCAGTCTCATGCCCGACGCACTCCTGCTAAAGGTATATTCATAACCTCTCATATTTTCTTGTATTGGCCAAATACGAAGGAATGCAAAATTCCTTCAGGCTTAGTTTACTTACTGTTTTACTTGTAATAAAATCTGTCAAGTCATAATGCATTATTTTTCCTGAAAGTTATGCCAAATTCTTGTTACTGCAAATGCAATGCAAAAAAGATTGTCATTACTATAAAGTCACCAATTTATAAACCGTATAAATGTAGTTACATATACAGTAATGTTAAAAAGAAAGTACACCCTTTTGAATTCTATGGTTTTACTTATCAGGACATAATATTACACTTAGTTTTTTGTTTCAACAAAAGCTGGGCCAAAGTGAAGCCATGTGTGAAAAACTAAGTACCCCCTTACTGCTTCCATAGGAATTAAGATGTACTGCTAATCAAATGTCTTTGATTAATTGATCATCCGCAAGCATCACCAACTCTATAAAAGCAGTTTTGCCAGTTTGCTGGTCTGGAGCATTCAGGTGTGTGTTAACACAATGACAATGAGGAAAGACATCAGCAATGATCTACAGAAGAAATTGTTGCAGCCCATCAATCTAGGAAGGGTTACACGTCCATTTCCAAGCAATTTGACTCCCATCATTCTACAGTGAGGAAGATTATTCACAAGTGGAAAACATTCAAGACAGCTACCAATCATCTCAGGAGTGGATGTCCCAGCAAATTCACCCCAAGGTGAGATCATGCAATGCTCAGACAAATCGCAAAACACCCAAGAGCTGCACCTCAGACTCTACAGGCCTCGATTATCATGTTAAATGTTCATGGCTGTACAATTAGAAAAAGACTCAAGTATGGCTCGTTTGGAAGGGTTGCCAGGAGGGTTGCCTCTTCTCTCTAAAAAGAAAGTTGAATCTAAACAAACCATAAGACTTCTGGAACAATGTCCTTTGGTCAGACGACACCAAAATGAAGATGCTTGGCCATAATGCACAGAAAACCAAACACAGCCTATCAGCGCAAACACCTCATACCAACTGTCCATCACACTGATGGAGGGGTGATGATTTGGGCTTGCTTTGCAGCCCCAGGACCTGGGCACCTTCAGTCATTGAGTTGACCATTAACTCCTCTGTATACCAATGTTTTCAAGAGTCAAATGTGAGGACGTCCGTCCGACAGCTAAAGCATTGGGTCATGCAACAAGACACCAGAATGGCTGAGAAAGAAAAGAATCAAGGTGTTGCTCTGTCAAAGTCAAACCTCAACCCAAATGCTGCAGTGGGACCTTCAGAGAGCTCTGCATAAACAAATGCTAACAAACCTCAATAAACCGAAGCAACTTGGTAAAGAAGAGTTGGCTAAAATTCCTCCACAACGAAGAGACTGATAAAGTCATATAGAAAATGATTACTTCAACTTATTGCTGCTAAAAGTGGATCTACAAGCAATTACATCATGGGGTGTACTTAGTTGATCTCACATGCTCTGTTTTGGCTTTTTTGTTAAAAAATACTGTAATGTCATGTGTTGTTGTTCATCTGAGGTTGTATATACCTAATTTTTAGACCTGTCTAAGACCAGATGATTTTTATTATGTCATTGTCCATAAAACCATAGATTTCAAAAGGGTGTATCTTTTTCACATGACTGTACATATATTTGTTGAGCTCCCTGGACATGTATTACAATTATTTTATACCATGGTCTGTCTGAATACCTGATTCTGATAGGCTGGAATGTGTGCAGTAAAATGTTTAATGCACTTGGTAGTTTCAGTCAGTCTGGAACCGTTCTATATTAATGCGCTGCTTTCATTGAAACTCTCTCTCTCTCTCTCTCTCTCTCTCTCTCTCTCTCTCTCTCTCTCTCTCTCTCTCTCTCTCTCTCTCTCTCTCTCTCTCTCTCTCTCTCTCTCTCTCTCTCTCTCTCTCTCTCTCTCTCTGCACTACTTTATCTCTGTGTCTGATTTAAGAGGGCAGAATGATAGATCTAACGAGCCGTAACTGATGAAAAACGTAATGTTAACCCTCCGGTCAGATATTGTGTTGCAAACATCAATAACAGCTTTAACTTGTCAATGCTGGCAAATGACCATGGTATAAATGGGATAATCCACGGCTAGCTGTGCTTAAAACAATCTGAATTCACACCACGCAAGCAAACTCCAACCTTTTTTTGCCTCCACGTCATGCATTAAAATTGACAACTAGCTATGCATTAAACAATTTCAATTATTTTCCTCCACACTAAACATCAGCTGTAGTTATATCATTATATTATATCATATTATAGACATGTGAATCTCTGTCTAGCCTCAGGACTGAAAGGGTCTGCTGATGCTTTATTATATTTACATGTACTCTGTGACTGTGACATGTTAATAAACTCATTTGAGATTTTATTTTGTCTATTACATATAAACTGTATCTATTTACACCTCTACTGTACTTGTGATGAAAATAATTCTCACTGATTGCACAGGCATCTCACATTCACTGTTTTTAGATCAGTTTTCCTAAATTTCTGTTTTAAAACATTGGTACTAAAAATGTTGCCATTCATTTTCAGTTTGATCTAGTTTACTGTACAGTGTCATACTGTAACTGAAGATTTGTTTGTTTCAAACATGATATTTTCTGAAGCAGGGCTGAACGGCTCCATCAATGGAAAAACAAACTCGAGCTCGGCCTCCTCCACACCTTCTCCAGCCCTCAAACCTCCAGATCAGACCAAGAGCCTGAAAACCAGCTCAAAACCAGCACTAAACCAGCTAGAAGAGAAAACTAGACTCAAATCAAAGGATCAGGTAAGGATTACATGACATTTGATCATCATTTACTCACCATCATGTCGTTCTAAACCCGTATGTTTCAAACCTCAAATGTTTCATTCAGTTCATTAGCTGACTTGTGTTCAGTAGATAAACTGTTTTATTATTTTCTTGAAATATGCAGCATTCGTATCAGTATGCTGTGAAACCACTCACTGCAGTTGACACTTTCTGTCAAAAAATATCATCCACCTTTTTTGGGACTATTTTTAGTTTGTCATGTCAACTGGAAGGGTGACAGAAAGCAGTTGTTTGTGTAAACAAAGAAAATGTGCGTGTTCGGCTGCTCCTGTCGACTGACATTGCTCTTCCTGACAGACGCTTCGTAGCAAAGTGCCAGATGTCTCCATCAACAGCGACAGCCAATCAGCATGCAGCTCTGACAGCTCAAGCGATGCTCTTAGCAGCTCTGACTCAGACGACCTGGAGGATGTTGATGACGATGATGATGATGAAGATGATGATGATGATGATAGTGATGATAGTGTGGACTCAGAGAAGTGCAGAAAAAATCCGAAAGGTATCCGAAAGGTATGTGTGTCAGTGAAAAACTGTTCATTTGATCTAAAGCTAAAAATATTAAACATTGTTTTCATTCGTTGAAATAAAGAATTAGATTTAAGTGAAATAAAATGTAACACTTTACAATCAAAATCCTTATATTGTATCTAAAATACTTCTAACGCATTTATTAATCTTAGTTGTTGTTAATTTAATCATTTGCTAATACATTATTCAAATCAAAAGTTTAGTAGTATTTAATGGAACATGAACTAACTATGAACAGCAGTATTTTTATTAACTTACATTAAGATAAATACTGTAACTGCATACCGTTTTGCTCATTGTTAGTGGATTTTAGGTAACTAATGTTAACGAATGGGACCTTATTGTAAAGTGTAATCAATAAATTAGAGATAAATAGAAGTATTTAAAAAACAACATTCAAAATATTAATAAATACTATAATTAATAATACTGGGAGTATAAGAAGTTGCTGTAGGCTGTTAAAGGCAAGGCAGCACATTGAACGCGCTCCGGTGGGACACAAAGGGTGCTGGGATACACCCACAGAGTGAAAATGATTCTGATTCAGGAAGTTAGGGATTAGGCTATTTGTTAAACACAACAAAATAGAGATAGATAAAGGGTTGTTTGCCAGGGATACATCTGGAATGATCCCGAGTGCGTTGGGCAATCATTCTTCGGTGACATCCCTGGCTAAACAACAAACAAGATAGGAAGATTTGTATTATTTTTGTCAGGACTGTCTGAGTGGATGAGACCGAAAGGGAGAGCGGGTTAGCTGCACTTAGTGCCAGAACTAGCAACTTCCATCCAGATAGGGGTATTCCCTGCTTTTATTGTTATTTTTATTTCTTATGCATTACATTTTTAATTCTTATGTATTTGTTTCCTTTTCATATAAAGCACTTTGAATTACTATTGTGTATGAAATGTGCTATATAAATAAACTTATATAGCCTATAATAGTATAAAAGTACTACTAAAATAACACTGATGAAGTAATCATAAAGAAATAGAATCTTTGGCCCCACTTTATATTAGGTGGCCTTAACTACTATGTACTTACATAAAAAAATAAGTACAATGTACTTACTGTGTTCATATTTTATTGCAAAACACCTTTGCTGATATTGAGGTGGGATACGGGTAGGGTTAGGGACAGGTGTGGTGGGATGGGTCAGTTTAAGGGTAGGGTTAGGGACAGGTGTGGTGGGATGGGTCAGTTTAAGGGTAGTTAGGGACAGGTGTGGTGGGTGTGGGTGAGTTTAAGGGTAGGGTTAGGGACAGGTGTGGTGGGATGGGTAAGTTTAAGGGTAGTTAGGGACAGGTGTGGTGGGATGGGTGAGTTTAAGGGTAGGGTTAGGGACAGGTGTGGTGGGATGGGTCAGTTTAAGGGTAGGGTTAGGGACAGGTGTGGTGGGATGGGTCAGTTTAAGGGTAGGGTTAGGGACAGGTGTGGTGGGATGGGTAAGTTTAAGGGTAAAGTTAGGGACAGGTGTGGTGGGATGGGTAAGTTTAAGGGTAGGGTTAGGGACAGGTGTGGTGGGATGGGTCAGTTTAAGGGTAGGGTTAGGGACAGGTGTGGTGGGATGGGTCAACTGTTTAATTACAAATGTAACTACAGAAATTAATTACAGATGTAATTACATGCAGGTATTTTTTAAAATGTAAGTACAATGTAAAAACATGTATTTACACAATAAGTGCAATGTATCAAATTTTGAATTAAAATGTTAGTACATAGTAGTTAAGGACACCTAATATAAAGTGGGTCCGAATCTTTTAATAATCTTGTTTACAACGAAAGCGTTAAGATCTTAAAAGTGTGTTTTAAACCATTTTTACAATTTAAGGGCTAGTTTTACTAGCAGCTTGCAGCCCAAACTCCTCTTTTGGTGTTAAAAAAATTCTTTTATGATTTACTAAAGACACGCAGTGATGAATTAGCGTTGAAAAGGTGTGGACAGGGTTATTTTTGCAGTTATCATTTGCATATGCATTTGTAGGAGTGTTCCTTTCAGACGCAGTATTTATGGGAGGAGAATATTTAAATGAATCACACAAGGTGATTTACTAAGGTTTGCTCTGGTCAGTTTACTGGTGTTTGTGTCATTATTTACCATCCAATAAAGCCTGTCTTAAACCAGACGCTAACTCGTAGATGCAGCCGATCATTTCCATAATAAAAAAACACAATCTGTGTCTTTGTGTGTCATCAGTAGATCATGTGCTGAACTTTCCACTCCCATCTGCGCTTTTATGGGGTTGCACTCTCACACTAATTTGCCGTTTAGTAAATCTGGCCCTAAGCATTTTATATCATAAAATGATGGTAGTATGCTATTCTGAAGATAGCCTTTGATCTGGTAGATGGCATTAATAAAAAGTATTATTACAAAAATGTAATATTTATAAGTTATTTCACTCTCGTTCCAGCCGCCATGCTTCCGGCCCACGGAGGATCCCAGCAAACAAACCAGCGTCATCCACACTACAGGTCAAGCAGCCAGTGCAAAACCACTTGCGTTAGTCACACAGCGGCGCAGAGACCGGGATGCACCATCCCTTAAAGTCCTGCCTCTGTCCTTAACGAAGACTGCCTCGCACTCATCCTCTCCAAAACCACCTTCCCTCACCCCATCGCCAAAGCCTCTGTCTTTCTGTCCCACACCGCCCTCCTCGAAATCCACTCCTCTGCAGTCGGACCGTCTGAAGACCTGCAAGAATTACCTCGACGAGACCCTACTGACCATTAACCACATCAGCAAACTCAAACAGGTGACATTCATTTATCAAAAAAATAATAATCATAAGAATAATTCACAATATTGTTGTTTATACAGAATTTTGATTAAATAAATGCAGCCTTGGTCAAAAACATTCTTACCAACCCCACTTTTTTTATCAGTAGTTTATATCATGTGCTTAATTTAATTCTCAGCTTGACTGTTTATGAAAAAATGTCTAAATTAAAATAAGAGCATTATAGTCTAAATATTGTTTTGAATATATTAATGGCATATTTTCCTATATTTGTGCATATGAAGGCAACAGTGAGTGAATGAGTCACAATGAATGACAGATGAAGTAATTGCTTTTCTCTTCCGCTCTCTGTCCCATCAGCCATCACTACCTCAGGAGTCCATCAAACAGGCCTTTCCTCCCTCATCGAGAGATGCACAGGAATCACAGAGCAGCCAGAAACTTCAATACAGTCCGTTCCTCCCGTCTCTTCCTACTGAGAACCACCATCCCGGCGCGGTGCAGGACGCTCCTCTGGCCCTGATTACCAAACCTCGCTGCCAGAGCCCACGTGTCCCTGATAAACCACTACTGGCTGCCACCAGCCCCGCATACAACACCCCAATCAACCTCACCACCACGCCGGGCAGAGAGACGGGTCCGACCACTGCCTCACCCGGCCCGGCTCTGAGAGCAGGCCGAGGGAAGGGCTGTGAAATGGCACAGAGGACAGTGAAGAGACTGTCATTGGTGGAGAACTTCAGGGGGGCGGAGTCTGACCACCCCGACAGTAAAGACTCTGATGACTCATTAATGGAGGATGAGGATGAAAATGACATTTCAAACGACAGTCTCTCAGGTCAGCGTGATGTTAAACCATTCAGATCAAATATTTATAGAGGTCATATCATGAATTTTTGGTTTATCTTTTGGTAATGTTATTACCCAATACATTAATTAACCAATGATTTAAAATGCTTCTAAAGCATGGTAAAAACATACCTTTAACATGAATAGTTCTCACAATGCAGTATTATAAAAAATAAGATGCTGATCATGAGTTCGATTCCAAGTGAAATACAGCATAAAAGTATCTACCAAATGTATAAATGTGAACAACCTCAGAGGGTAGTTGAGAAACTGACAAAGGAAAATACATCAGAAATGTTGTATGCAAATTCCACAACATATCAGTGTGTCTCAATTTTGTGTGCATGTGCATGTTCATCATCCCAAAAGTCACATTCAACATGCTAGAAAAGTTAATAAGTGTATTTTCATACATGAATATTGTTTTCTCTCCTGCAGATTCTGACAGCAACTTAGACAGTGATTCTGATGATGAGGAGGGTAAAGATGAAGAGATGGACACAGATTTCGAAATGGACAGAACGCCACTCAAACTCAACAAATCCTCAGCATCTGTACTAGACTCCTCCCACAGCACTAGCCCCGCCCCTCTCAATCTACAGGTTCAGAAAACACCTGTCACAGCCACACCAACCAACTCTGGGAATTCAGCCAATCACAGCCCACTTTTCTCATCTTACAGTGTGGCCACACCCCCAGGTATTGTATATGAACAGTCAATCTTTAAAAATATCTATTTTCAAGTTAATTAAAAAAAGAGTTAACACTGAAACTAAATTGACCTTGGGCCGTTTTCACAAAACATTTTAAGGCTAAAAGTAGCTCCTGACTTGTTGATTTAGGAGAAACGCTTATAAATAATGGGCGTGTCAGTCCTAATTTTAGTCCTAATTGCATTTTTGCTCTAAGAGTATTTCCCAAAGCATTTTAGTGCTAAAACCAGCTCCTAAATCTGTGAAACGCTAGGAGTAGACAAGAGGACTCATTATTCACTAAGACTAAATTACAAACAATCATAATGGCTATTGCAGACCTTTCTCTCTTCAACTTCGCTTCTTATATACTCACTGTCCTATCATAATAAAAAGGCAAAAATCCCAATAATAATATTTATTTATTAAATAAATAAAGGAAATAATGTCCGATTACCAGTGGCAGTTGTTTCACGAGTTCACACTTATAAATGATCGGATAGTGTAAAAGAGTAAAATAAGCCTATTTGGCGTGCTGTCCGAGGGGATCGAGGGCTCTGAGCTCTGAATTTATCCCAAATCCAGAGTTCTCCCTCGAATCCCCGGCTGGGCAGAGAGTGAGGAGTCGGGGTGGCGGAGGGATGCAGAAAGCTGTCGTTGTAACTCAGTGAGTCGGCTGTGTATAATGTATAGCCTATACTCGAGCTGATTAGAGAGCGCTCCTCCTGAACTTTTATTTATAAAACATAATTTGTTACTTGAATTCTGCAATCTCTCGAGATAAAGACATGTACGAGGCTGACAATTAGCTGAACGTATACTTGTTTAATTAAAAAAATCTCTATTTGAATATGGCAAAATTCTTATTTTAAACCTTTATTTGAATATGGTAACATGAGACCTCATTCTACAACAGTTCAATGATTAAATCGACAGAGACCCCTGCCCTATCTTAGCAATCTTAGTGCTAAGATAAAACGTTTCGTGACTACAGCTCCTGATCTTATAGTACACATTAAATGGGTTGTGCATATTTGACTTTAAACCTGCAAGTACACTACCGATGAAAAAATTTGATTTTTTAAATATTTTTGAAAGACGTCTTTTGTGCTCAACAAAGCTGTATTTATTTATTTGATGAAAAATGCAGTGAAAGCAGCAATATTACAATTTAGAAAATAACTGTTTCTGTTTGAATGTGTCATTTATTCCTGTGATACAAAGCTGAATTTCTAGCAGCCATACTTTAGTCCTCAGTATGAGAAATATATGAATAATAGTAAGCAGCAGAAGGGTTTTCATCATTGAAGATAATCATAAATGTGTCTTGAGCGTTATCATATTAGAATGATTTCTGAAGGATCATGTGACACTGAATACTGGAGTAATGATGCTGAAAATTCAGCTTTGATCACAGGAATAAGTTACATTTTACAGTAATACATTTATTTTATGTTGTAGAAATATTTCATGATATTTCTGTTTTTACTGTATTTTTCATTCAGTAAATGCATCCTTGATGCACGTAAGAAACTTCTTTCATAAACATTAATGTTTCCAAGCTTTTGGCTGGTAGTGTGATGTTTCTGTGATTTATTTATTTGCTTATCTATCATGTCCCTAGGGAAAAGGAGAAGAGTCACCGATGAAAGTGCACTACGGAAACCTCTAGACTATGGGTGGGTCATGACTGTAAAGCCATATCACGTTACGTTGATCATTCATTTCTTTTGATTAATGCTGTTACTCATTACTAGTAGTCTTTTTAGTCCCAGATCATACTCTTCACAAATCTGCTTCTAACTTTGCCGTATGTGTCAGACCAATCTCTGAGTTGGTTAAAGTCAGCATGTTTAAAGCAGCTTCCATTTAACCACAGCATATCAGGTTTAAAGACAGACATTTGAAGGACACTCTATCGCCCCCTTGAGCACAGAGGTTTGTTATTGGCCCTGTGATGCAAGAATCCATGTGATGTAAACACTTGAGCACATGCATCATTAGAAGCCTTTCATCTGCTCCAGCTGGTTTTCCTGACACTTTTAGGGGAATTCAGCCTACAAATCACTGACTTATAGTTGTCTCATGTATGCATGACTTCACAGTCTACAGCATGAAATGAAAACTCTTTGGTTTGCAGATGGCAGAGAGAGACGCGCATCACAAACATGTCTGGACGTTTACGGGGAGAGGTGGCGTACTATGCTCCATGCGGCAGAAAGCTCAGACAGTATCCTGATGTCATCAAGGCAAGAGATCTTGAGTTTGACCGGTGTGGGCTTCCTAATGACCTCCTGCCGTCCTATTAATCGTATGTTCTCCCCCCTCACAGTATCTGACCAGAAACGGAATAAGCGACATTACACGTGATCATTTTAGCTTCAGTGCTAAAATAAAGGTTGGCGACTTCTATGAAGCCAGAGATGGACCACAGGTCAGTTGTTCCACTGTTCATTATAGTTTTACTCCACGGTGAAGTCAAACAGGACCTGTGAAGGTTGAACAAATGTGTTTTGATTTACTTTGGGGTGGGAAGTAGCATTGTAGTGTACATATCTGTGGAGTTAAAGTGTGCTGCTTTTTATATTTTTATAATTATATAATACACTTCACAGTTATATACAGTATAATACAATAGTGGAATTAACATCAAAATTTAAAGTCTAACTTTTAAAATGCACGTTTTGTCTATCCTTCTCACATTTGTAATATTTTGGTCAGTTAATAAGAATAATTGATGTAGTTTTATATTATGTATTTGAATTAATTAAGAGCCATTTCCTGTCTATCCTTGAATCGCTTAACTAGAGGTTGATATGGGATTTAGAATGTAATTAAATACTTTTTGGAGAGAGTAATTTGTACAGTAATCAAATTGCTCTATTGAAGATGTAATTAGTCACTAGTAATTAATTACTTTAGAGTAACTTACCCAACTCTCTCTCTGTGTGCGTGTGTGCCCGTGCGTGCGTGCGTGCGTGCGTGCGGGTGTGTGTGTGTGTGTGTGTGTGTGTGTGTGTGCGCGCGTGTGTACTACTACTACTACTACTACTACTACTACTACTACTACTACTACTACTACTACTACTACTACTAATAATAATAATAATAATAATAATAATAATTATTATTATTATTATTATTATTATTATTATTGCTCCAAAAAAATTCTCTAAAAAAAAAATTCTTTGGTGTTTTAAATATTAATAAAAAAAATTAAAATAAGCCATCTAAGCGATAATAATAATAAATAAATTTAGATAATATTAGAATATTATTATTATTATTATTTTTTTAAATTCTATTACAGCTACGACTACGAAGTATAATTCTAAAAAAAATTCTAAAATTAATAATTTATTCTCTTAACAATGTTGTCTGTTGTGTTAAAGTGTTTAAATATGAATATAAAATTATAATAGTTCTTTTCTATTTTGTTTTAAATATTTATTTTAAAAATATATAATAAAATAAGCCATCTAAGCAATAATAACTAATGATTTTAGGTATTATTATTATTATTATTATTATTATTATTATTATTATTATTATTATCATTGTCATTCTACTAGTACAACTACTACTGCTGCTAATAATAGTAAATATAATTATAAATTATAAATATATATATTTTTTTAAAGAATAATTATCTGAACAATTGTTGTGTTAAAGTGTTTTAATTTAATTATTAATAATAATAATAATATAATTTTTTCCTACTAAAATAATTCATTTTCTAAACAATGTTGTTGTTGTCTTCTTCAGGGGTTACAGTGGTGCTTGATGAAAGAGGAGGAAGTCATTCCTCGTATCCTAGCGATGGAAGGTCGGCGGGGTCGTCGGAAGCATCTTGACCCTTTGAGGAATCCTGCCGCTGACTCGGCTCGCTCCCGCAGGAAAAGCCGAGCGCCTGACGAGAGTGAAGCTGATGCTCTCAGCACGTCTGAGGCCAAACTACTGCGCAAACTGGAGGCCCAGGGTACCGCTGACACACATGCACACATCATCTTTTATTTTATTTTTTTTTATTTTTTTTTATTTAACATACAGACATACAAACCACAATAGTGCAGTAATTGACAATCAAGTAATTACATAATTCTAGAAGTGAAATAAAAGTGTGTAAATGTATAGGCGTGTGTGGGTGAGTGTAGGTGTGAGTGTGGGTGTGTGTGTGTATTCATAAGCAAAATTACCCATTTACTATTTATTGTATTATCACTACCATCACTTCATCTTCGTTCTCACCATCGCATCATCATTGTATTAATCAGTGTCCCTTTTTTTTTTTTTTTTTTTTTTTTTCCTATGTAATATTTATTATTGTCACCACTTTCAATGGATCAATTAATTTCACATAGTATGATAATAATATAAGATAACCCTCCCCCCACATCTTTTCAGTCCCTATACTTCTTTTTTTTTTTTTTTTTTATGTTGTGTGTAGTGTCTAAGGTGCATTAAAAGAAGGGAGACATTGTGCGAGTGTCTCAACTTGGGACAGAGATGCTGTCCTAGAGAAACCACTTCTCGAGTGTCTTGCCTGCCTGAGTGTTTATGAGGTTTTTCAATGTAGACACATTTCTCTTCTACATTGTGATGCATTAAAAACACATGAAAAGATTAGGGGGAAAATTAGAAATAATCAAATTGATTTAACTATAGTAGTAGTGGTGACAATGAAAACCAGGTTAGAAGTTCCGAAACAGCAATAATAATAGTTGATGATGATGATGATGATGATGATGATGATGATGATGATGATGATGATGAGAGCAAATACAACAATGAAAACAACAACAATAATAAAAATAATAATAAATAATAGCAACCATAACAATAACAGTAATGAAACAATAATGACAATAATAAGAACTATGCAGTAATATCCATGGGTTGATTAAGAGGTGGGAGGAGTGGAGTTTAAGGAGAGAGAAGGGATTCAAAGTTGTAAGAGGTCAGAAAGTGTTGGATGGCAGAGGTCGCTTTCAGATGAGTAATTATAGGGTAGAGATGTGTATTCCATTGTAATGAAGTCGGTGAGAAGATTTTTCCAGTGGTTAATGTGTATGTTGTTACGAGTTTTCCAGTTCATGAGGATAGTTTTCTTGGCGATGGTTAGGGCTATGAG
>CM040910.1:46252304-46269804 GCA_023029165.1 Gobiocypris rarus
CTTTTATTCTTTCCTTTTTACGCTCTTTCTTTCCTTTCATTTGTTCTTTCTTTCTTTTTTAGTTTTTGTTCTTTCTTTCATTCGTTTGTTTCTTTCGTTTATTCACTCTTTTATTCTTTTCCTTTCTTACATTCTTTCTTTCCTTTTTTATTTGTTCTTTCTTTAGTTTGTTGTTCTTTCATTTGTTTGTTTGTTCTTTCGTTTTTGTTTGTTTTAATTTTCTTTATTTGTTCTTTTATTCTTTTGCTCTTTCTTTCTTTAGTTTGTTTATTGTTCTTTCTTTCATTGGTTTGTTCTTTCTTTCGTTCGTTCATTCGCTCTTTTCTTTCCTTCTTACATTCTTTCTTTCTAATTTGTTCGGTCTTTCTTTCTTTCTTTTTTTTTTTGTTTTTATATTTTTTCTTGTTTTGATTCTTTTATAATTGTTTTTGTCCCTTCTTCCATTCCATCTTGTAATAAATTATTTTGGTTATTGTGTTTGTTTTGTTTAATTGTTCTCTTCTTTTGTTTGTTCTTTTGCTCTTTCCTGTGCATTTTTGTTTCTTCTTTTGTTTGTTTGTTCTTTCTCTAATGTCTCAGTGTTTGTTGTAGGAGCGGGAGAGACATCGGCAGCATGTGATGTTGATGAAGGCGGTGGAGGCCCGGAAGAAAGCTGAGGTGTGTTATACAGCTCCTTTTATCATTTCATCATTCTCTTTTACCCCTCTTTTCCTTTCTCCATCTGTTTCTCTCCCATGACTCACTACTTCCTCTTATGCTCCGTCTCATCATCTCTCTTGTAGTGTCTCTTTTCTCCTCTGATCCTTCTTCCACTCAATCTCATAGACTATGAATGTGTGGATCAGTCTCTGTGATGGCACACAAGGTTTGTTATCGCTTCAAACATGTTTCTGCAGGAGAAGGAGCGACTGAAACAGGAGAAACGAGACGAGAAACGGTTGAACAAGGAGCGCAAACTGGAGCTCAGGCGGCTTGAGCTGGAAATGGCCAAAGAGCTGAACAAACCCAATGAAGACATGTGTCTGACGGACATGAAGGTGAATCACACAGGAAATCCTTTTTTGTGCACAAGCAAATTTAAAGGTTAAGGGCCAGATTTACTAAACAGGGCAAATTAGCATGATAGCACAATCCTAAAAAAGCACAGATGGGTATGTAAAGTTCAGCGCCTGATCTACTGACACCATGCAAATTAAACACAGATGCAGCGATCATTTTCATAATGACCAACACAATCTACCAGTTAGTGTCTGGTTAAAGATTAGTTTAGTTGGCATTCACTTGATGCATGTCTCATAAAATGCTCAAAAATATAAACGTCTGGGAGAATATCGGATGTGTATCAGAGTATAGGGTTTGTGCATTTGGCCTTAAAGTAACAGCAGCTTTGTAAAGAGCTTTGTAAGTTTTATAAAAGTATTGAAATTAGTTTAAAGTAGTTGTATGCTAGCATGTCGGATGGAGCATCACTGACTGGCTTAAACCGCCTTGATGGCATAATGTGCATTCATACAACAATGCAACAATAATAAAATAATGCATTGACATAAAGTAAATTTACTTTTGCTACTTAAGTACTTTTAAAAACAAATACTTCTGTACTTTTTTCAGAAGTAAAAATCAACGGAGTAATATTTGACCAGTAGTCCTTTTACTTTTACTCAAGTAATAGAGCTGTGTACTTTGTCCACCTCTGGTCTTTAGTAAATCATGACAGTGGGTTTTTTTAACGCCTAAAGAGGGCTTGCGCTGGAGCAAGCTGTTAGTAAATCTGTCTCTAAGAGGGTCATTTCTTCATTGTTAGCGTCAACTGAGTTGCAAACTTTTAAGTTATTTGACTTGTGGTTTTCAAATAGCATCCACCTAGTGAAATATAAACCACCTAGAAAGGTCTTAGCAGAAAACATACTAGTAAATACACTAGGCATACAATCAAAACAGATTCATAAAGCTATGCTTCAATTTTAAAATAATTTCATATTATTTTGTCCATGTTCAGCCTCTGCCAGCGCTGTCACGGATAGCGGGTCTGGTGTTGCCGGGAGGATGTTTCTCAGACTGTCTCATGGTGATGCAGTTCCTGCGCTGTTTTGGAAAGGTCCTGGGGTTTGACCTCAACGCTGACGTGCCGTCACTCGGCGTGCTGCAGGCGGGGCTGTTGAACGTGGGTGACAGCATGGGCTTCATCCAAGACCTGCTGGTGCGCATGCTGTCTGCTGCGGTGTGTGACCCAGGACTCCCTGCAGGACACAGGGTGAGAGGAGAGCATGAGTATGCTTAGATTTGTCTGGGTATTGAATGAGTTCACATGTTTGCTGCACAATTGTTGTGAAATTTCAAGCATTTAAGCAGAAGCCTTCAGATCTAAAGATTTTTGAGATCATGAGAAAGATAATTTTTTTTAATGTATTTCTTTTATTTATGTATTTATTTACCTTTCACGCAAAGCGGTTATCGTTGGAAAATGGCCTGAAATTTTTCATAATTCTCGTAATCGATCTACAGCACTAATATACACACTCACCTAAAGGAAAGGAACACCTGTTCAATTTCTCATTAATGCAATTATATAATCAACCAATCACATGGCAGTTGCTTCAATGCATTTAGGGGTGTGGTCCTGGTCAAGACAATCTCCTGAACTCCAAACTGAATGTCAGAATGGGAAAGAAAGGGGATTTAAGCAATTTTGAGTGTGGCATGGTTGTTGGTTGTCGCACAACCATTTCTAGGGTTTACAAAGAATGGTGTGAAAAGGGAAAAACATCCAGTATGCGGCAGTCCTGTGGGTGAAAATGCCTTGTTGATGCTAGAGGTCAGAGGAGAATGGGCCGAGTGGTTCAAGCTGATAGAAGAGCCACTTTGACTGAAATAACCACTCGTTACAACCGAGGTATGCAGCAAAGCATTTGTGAAGCCACAACACGCACAACCTTGAGGCGAATGGGTTACAACAGCAGAAGACCCCACCGGGTACCACTCATCTCCACTACAAATAGGAAAAAGAGGCTACAATTTGCACGAGCTCACCAAAATTGGACAGTTGAAGACTGGAAAAATGTTGCCTGGTCTGATGAGTCTCGATCTCTGTTGAGACATTCAGATGGTAGAGTCAGAATTTGGCGTAAACAGAATGAGAACATGGATCCATCATGCCTTGTTTCCACTGTGCAGGCTGGTGGTGGTGGTGTAATGGTGTGGGGGATGTTTTCTTGGCACACTTTAGGCCCCTTAGTGCCAATTGGGCATGGTTTAAATGCCACGGCCTACCTGAGCATTGTTTCTGACCATGTCCATCCCTTTATGACCACCATGTTCCCATCCTCTGATGGCTACTTCCAGCAGGATAATGCACCATGTCACAAAGCTCCAATCATTTCAAATTGGTTTCTATAACATGACAACAAGTTCACTGTACTAAAATGGCCCACCCAGTCACCAGATCTCAACCCAATGGAGCATCTTTGGGATGTTGTGAACGGAGCTTGTGCCCTGGATGTGCATCCCACAAATCTCCATCAACTGCAAGATGCTATCCTATCAATATGGGCCAACATTTCTAAAGAATGCTTTCAACACCTTATTGAATCAATGCCACATAGAATTAAGGCAGTTCTGAAGGAGAAAGGGTATATATATATATATATATATATATATATATATATATATATATATATATATATATATATATATATATATATATATATATATATATATATATATATATATATATATATATATATATATATATATATATATATATATATATATATATATATATATATATATATATATATATATATATATATATATATATATATATATATATGATTGGCTTCATCACTCTGTCTCCTCTCCACCAATCAGCTGGTGTGTGGTGGGCGTTCTGGCGCAATATGGCTGCCGTCGCATCATCCAGGTGGATGCTGCACATTTGGTGGTGGTTGAGGAGATTCCCCCCTTCTATATGTAAAGCGCTTTGAGTGCATTGAAAAGCGCTAAATAAATGTAACAAATTATTATTATTAAAGTCTGTAGATTCTGTCTGGTCCTAGTGTGTATCTCACACACAATCAGTTCCTCCTTTCTTCTTTAAGTGTGGTTTTCTTTGTGGCTTCAAGCCGAATATCTCCAATAAAGAGCAAGAATTCAGTTCAGCCCCTCAGCAGATTTTCTGTGCTAATCTCATATGCATTCACAGTCTTAATAGAAAGCCTTTTGCGCCCTCTAAGAAACTCCAACTTAACCGTGCCTTTCAATTACCATGATAATTCTCTTTGAACACTATCTTGCGGCCTTTGTCACACCAAATTCCTCATTGTATCACTTTGTTCTTTTGTTTGGGTATTTTGAATATTTCAGGCTAAGACGGCTCTGGGAGACCATGTGACTAACGTTGGTTTGAACCGGCACAATGTCTCCGAGGTGCTACAGATCTATATGGATGCTCACTGTGGACAGACTGAGCTAGCGCCGCTGGCCGAGAGCTTGAAGACCAAAGCTTTCCAGGCCCACACACCCTCTCAGAAAGCCGCTATACTGGCCTTCTTGGTTAATGAGCTGTCCTGCAGCAAGACTGTGGTCAGGTGCGCTCATCTCACTTCATTAGCTCTGCATGCTTATGGTGGAACTGGTGTAAAACTGATGTTGGGGAAGCAATTTTCACTCCAAAACTGCTTGTAAATTTCACAAATAATTTAAAGAAATGGCAAGTAACACTTTGAATTCAACATGAAATTTTAAAGTCGAAAGACTGAAAGCTTTGTCAGCGTGTTGTACATTTGCATACTTCCCGTTTACTGGGTGCTTTGGCCCGCTCTCAACCAGTTGATCAAGAGACATTAGGTGTGTTTGACATCGTCTACGGCTGGATGCATCCGATCGGCGAGAGTAGCCGCGTACAGGAGCTGCAAACGGAGACGTGAAGTCAGACACTTTCTGCTTCCCGTAGTGACGCTTGTGCTGTGTTTGCATACTTTAACACAGCTGTAGTGAAATAAATACAATACACGTATGTTTCAGAGACATTGTCATTTAAGACTGCATGCACTGTTTAATACAGAGTGTAGGCTTATGTTGAACTTAATTCCTGTACAAACACACTATCAATGAAGTGGAGTCTACGTCTATTTATGCAGTTTTATTTTGATAAACATGACAATATAACATCGCAACTACATGAAAAGAGGTTTTACCGTTATAAAAAACTGATTTGTGAGCATTAGTGGAACTAAAGGTTTTAGAATAAACACAAAACACATGTGATCGCTGTCATGCGGTGAATCCGGCCAATCGTGGAACAGCTGTCGTGACATCAGAGTTTGTGCAGTCGCTCTGGAGAAGCTGCGCAGAATGCCATAGCCGGCTGCTCTCAAATCACTCTCACGGCACTGTTGACATAAGTCACAGTCATGTGGTGTCGTCGCTGCCTCAAGTCGGACACAATTTCTAACCGGCATACACTGCTTCAAGTCAGCTGCCGATCAGTCTGCGCATCGCTGTATCAAGTCGAACAAGCCTACATACTTAATACTTTTTTCTGCTGGACTTCAAGTATCAACAGCTTAGTTATCATAGATATAACACTGTTTATAGCTGCTTCTGAAGCCTCAGGAGCAGAAACCCGATTATGGTAAGGGGCGTTTCATTTCCAACACACTCTCTAAGCAGCTGACCAATCAGAGCAGACTGGGTTTTACAGGAAGGCGGGCTTTAAAAAAAGAGGAACGATAACTGATATTTCAGGCAGATTTTGAAAAGAGGTGCTGTCGCAATGTATTTTTCAAATCATGTAAATGTTTTCTAGCAGACCCCAAAAATAAAATTATGAACTAATATGCGCACTTTAATATATGTAAATGTATTTATATAAAAAAAAACATACTTAATACTTAAAAAACATACTTAATACTTATTTTATACTTATTTGTTTCAACTACAAACCTCCAAAAACTTTGTCTATTTTATTTTATTACCTTATGTAATTTTGCTTCCAGATAAATGTGTCTTCGTTTGAAGATTTGTGTACACATTATTTATATGTTTTACTGGAAAATACTGAGAAATGTCTTATGTATCATATACTATTACTGATATAAAATTACAATTTATGTAAGATTTTGGTCATACCACCCAACTCTGAAGGCGTTTGTAATTTTACTGTGTTTCATGCATGCAGTTTAATTTTCTTTGTTGTCTGTGCACAGTGAGATTGACCGAAACATTGACAGCATGACCAACCTGAGACGAGACAAATGGGTGATTGAGGGGAACCTGCGGAAGTAAGACACTTGTGTACACCCATCACATAAACGCATGCACTTCCTTCCTCTGATCATGTGAAACACAAAGTTTTATTCATTTTCAAATAGTGGCTGCTAGTCTTCCTCTAGTCCATAATATACAAAAATAAAGATACACTATTGCAATCACATTTAACTCACCCTATGGTTGAATTTTAATAATTATTAAAAAAAAGAATGTAATTTGACTGCTGCAGCTTTTCATTTATACAGACCTTCACTCACCTGAAATTTGAGTGATCTGTAAATCTAGTTGTAATGTGATCTATGATGTTTTGGTTAGTTTGCAATGCATCCTTTATTTTGGCCGTTGTTGTTCAGATTGAGGAGCATCTACGCTAAGAGGACGGGAAAGCGGGAAAGCAGCATTGGAGGAGAGGAGGGTCAAGCCGCCGGTACGCCTGCGAACAGCCGTAAACGCAAGCGCAAGGGAGGGGAGAGTGATGATGATGAGGAGGAAGATGATGACAGCGATGAACAGGGAGAGGAGGATGAAGACGAAGACTATTTTGGTGGGAAGAAAGGGAAGAAAGCCGAGGCGTGTGAAGATGAGGTAGAGCGTGATCAAATGCATGAATTGAAAAATTGTTTAGCTTGAATGCAATGCAAGTCTCTTTAGATAAAAGCATCTGCTAAATGCATTAATGTAAATCTGTTTGATGTCAGATCTTCTGAATTTTAGTGTCAGTAAATACCATTTTTTACACTGTAGTTTTCAGTTCTAAAATGTGTAGTGTTTCGATAGCATAACCGCCTTTTTGACTCAAAGGACCATCAATGTCCTACACAATATCCGAAGCCTAAGATTATTTCCTCCAGTGTTCCTCCCATAATTAAAACAAAGCTTCTTGTTTTCGTTCTTTACTATTAACAGAAACCACTGTTTTAGCTCTATACTTGAGTAGCATGTCAGCTGTATTGTTACAGTGTATTATGATGCTTTTTTGCAGGATGAAGGTGACCAATCCACCAGCATTGAGGAGCTGGAGAGACAGATTGAGAAGCTCAGCAAGGTAAATGAGCGTCAGCAAGAGGTTCCTAAGGCACTGAGATACTCACTGCGAAGTTCTTTCATTCTACCCATAGGGGTAAAAAGTTTGAAAATATGTTAGTAATCGTCCCGACTCCACCCACACTGCTGAGAGCAGCGATTAGATGAATATGTTAATATTTGCTGCACACTTTCCACTTAAAAACAAAATAAACACAACAAAAATGACAGTGGTGAGAAAACATTTAAGAAAACATCTGATCATAGCGATGTTTGTTCAAGCTCCAGAAGGCGGAGGCTCCGAGCCACATACACCTCTCACATCATTTCCATGGACCAATAGTAGTTTGAACGTGTTTACTAGCTGCTCCTGGAAATGTCTCTTTTAAGCTTTTTCAAACTCCATGAATGTACTTCTTTTTGGCCCGATTTATTCAAAATGACATCGCACCGGTTCGTTCTTAGATTTTGGTTGAAGTTTATCTGGACTTTTACCCTACATTTATATTAACGGATGAATATGAAGGACCTCAAGTAGTACTTTTTTGTGACTATATTATTTCACCAACTTAAAGCTACACTGTGTGATATTTCCCCCCATCTAGCGGTGAAAAGGTATATGACCATCCAGTGAATATTAGTTTCTGTTCCTCTCAATTCCGATTTCGTTTTAACTCCTACGGTGGCTGATTTAGTCCAAGATTAATATGGATTCCAGTTCGATCAAGTGATGAGGTTACTTTAGGAAACTATTATAATTTGCAGTTATTTAATTTGTCAGTTAACATGTAGGTTATGACATCTATGTAAAATGAATAATAGTTTTACCTTTTAGTTATTTTTACCATTTCATTGCTAACATCAGCGATCAGGTTCCCAGGCAGAATGCAAGCGAATCTTAGAAAAGTAACTTTTATCGCTGCTATCGTTATTCTGTATATTGTACGACATCACTAGCGTAAGGCAAAGTTTACATTGTATGCTATATCAGTCTCAAGCAATCCCCCTCTTCACATTCGACACAGTGCAATCGAGTGTTAAAACGCCAAAGGCGAAGCTTGAATTTACGGGTATGTCCCTCTTTGGCTACTGTACTTTCAAGATGGAGGGGCAACATGGCGACGCGCATTCGAACCCCTCACCCGTATGTATTTTCAATGGCATATTATACACTTACGAGATATTACTTGAAAGAAGTAAATATACATTAATGAGCACATATATTTTTGAAAGAACTAAGTGTTTTTAGCTAAGAATAAACTAAAAAAGTTACACAGTGTAGCTTTAACACATGAGACACTATAACAAATGGAACAGGAAACAATGAAATCTGTTTAGTTTCCTCTAAGGCATTGTTTCATCTGTGCCATTTGTTCCACCAAACACACCGTCCCATTTGTTCAGTTGGTTCTGATCACAGAACCATGTAAATCATTTGCCCCACCTATTGTTTCATGTGTTCCATGTGTTCTATATGTTCCATTTGTTCCGCAAACACATCATTCCATTTGTTCCATACATAGTTTCATATGTTCCATTCCCGTTACTCATTAGTTCCAATGTTTCATTTTATATATGTTCCATTTGTTCAACCAAATACATCGTTCCATTAGCTTGATCTAACACGAGACACTGGTCAAACTGATATTCGTGGAGCATAAGAAATATAGAACAAAAGTCTGTAGAGGAAGCAGTTATTAAGAAAATGAAGGCAAGACACCACAGGCAAAATCTCATTAAATTCATTAAAAACAAATGTCCTCTACAGAGGACAAAAATGAATAGCTGGGCCCCAGGAGGATAACATGCCTATACTTGCTTTACATAAATGTATTATAATAAATGTGTGCTAGAATGACAGATTCACTTGCACCTTTCCAAACACAGAGCAAATATTTTCAGTAAAGATATGTAATAGATACACCTGTCTTGTTGATTTTTACCGTCATCTCTTGCAGCAACAGACTCAGATCCGTCGCAAGCTGTTCGAGGCGTCTCATTCCCTGCGCTCTGTGATGTTCGGTCAGGACCGGTATAAAAGACGCTACTGGGTGCTGCCGCAGTGTGGCGGGGTCTTTGTGGAGGGTCTGGAGAGTGGAGAGGGTGAGACAAAGGCATATTCTAATGGACTAAAGACACAGGGTGGAATATTGTGAAGGAATATTCTCCTCTTCTCACCAAGGCTGCATTTATTTAATCCAAAATACAGAAAAACATTAATATTGGGAAATATTTTTGCAATTTAAAATAACTGTTTTCTATGTGAATATATATGTATATATAGTGCAGTGTAATTTATTCCTGTGATCAAAGCTGAATTTATCATTAATCCAGTCTTCAGTGTCACATGATCCTTCAGAAATCCGTCTAATATGATGATTTGAAACATTTTTGATTATTATTCATGTTGAAAACAGTTGTTTCAGGATACTTTGATGAATAGAAAGTTCAAAAGAACAGCATTTATCTAAAATAGAAAGCTTAAGCTTTTCTAACATTATAAATGTCTTTACTGTCACTTTTAACACCAGGTCATGCATGGGGGAAAAATACCATCATATACCGCACAACCGGTATAATTTTGAAAAATACTGTGATATAAATTTTTGCCCATACTGCCCAGCACTACATGTAAGCAATATTATATATAATATGTAAGGAAGATATAAGCAAGATTTTAGCACCTATATGAAAGATTTTAATATTTCCCTTTTTCAATTTTTCTTGGCAGGTTTAATTTATTTTATATTATTTTATTTTAACTGTATAAATGTACTGCTGCTGCTGCTGATGATCTCTTGTGTTCCTTCAGGTCCAGTGGAGTTGCAGAGAGAGCGTGAGAGGCTGAAGAACGCTCACCTCGTCCAGGTCAAAGTGGAGCCAGCAGAGGAGCCTGATGAGAAATACAGAACCGCTGAGCTGAAACACGAACCTCCGCAGGATGTAGATTCTCTTAACCTCTTCCTGCAGAAACCGGACTCTTTCTCAAAGCTCAGTAAGCTGTTGGAAGTGGCCAAGATGTCCTCCAAGGTCTCTTGTCGCCAAAATGGCAGTCCAAAACAGCAGACTACATTATCCAGCAGCCCTGATCATATGATCAACAACACCTACCTCACTAATGCGCAACAGCAGATCCGCAACGACCAGCTCTACAAGGTCTTGACCGAGAGGAACGCTCATTGGTTCAGTCTGCTCCCACGCTCTCCATGTGACGTCTCATCTCTGACTGAAAGTCCACATTCAGCGTCGTCATCTTCCTCACCACAAACGTCCAATGGCAGAGCCCGATCCCCGTTTGCCACCTGTCCGTCCAGCACAGCAGGAGTCAGCAGCTTTTCATTAGCAGCACAGATGCGGGTATGATCGCATGGACATTTTTTGTCAGCCGAACCCCTTAGATGTTAAATATTTATTTCGATTTTAGTTAATATTTCAGTAATTTAACAACATATTCACATGTTCTCTGATGATGGATAATAGTCACAGAACGAAAAAGATGAAATTATCTTTTTTTAATAAGTGTTTTATTGTGATTTGTTTTTATTTTTAAATGATTTTTATAGAGGGCAGCACATACAGGGCCTATAATAATAAAAACATTGTTTTAGCGATAAACTATTTAACTATAAAAATGTATATTTTTTATTATATAAATATATTACTGTTGTAAATAACAATTTTCTTGTAAAATAAAATATGTATTAATTATGTTTTAATACAATATTAATATTAATATCTTAAATTCTTCACCTTCAAGCACTCAAATCCTGAAGCTTTTATCTAATTGCTATTATATTGTTTTAAGTAACTTTAAAAAATATTATTATATAATTTTTTATGTAAATATATTAGTTATTAGTTATTAGTTATAAATGACAATTGTCCTGTAAAAAAATTATATTTTTGTCAATACTTTACATTACAATACTAATATTTGATACATTCTTCCCTTTTAAATGATCTTTTTAGCACAATATATTATTTTATTATGTAAGTATATTGTTGTAAATAATAATTGTCCTGTAAAATACAATTAAAAAATGTTTTTAATTATAATAATTATTGTTTGTCATTTATGTTTTACACGGCAAGTTACAATACTAATATTAATATCCTAAATTCTTCACTTTTAAGCATTCAAATCCTAAAGCTTTTATTTAGGCAAATTATTATTATCATATTGTTATACTATAAAAAAGAATATTATATAATTTATTGTGTAAATAGATTTAAATAAAATAAATAATTATGATTTGGTTTTACAATACTAATATTTACGTCAATCCTATACAATACAATGCTAATATTTATGATGCATTCTTCCCTTTCTTTAAATCCTAAAAATTGGTAAAAGGCTGTACATTTCTGTCCACATGAACATTGGAAATATAGTAAATTAGCACACATTGTATTCCCAAAATGCACATTAAACTCCCTGCACATACAGAGATGGAGTTGGTGAGAAGCAGCATTTACTGTTAACTCGACACGCGTACAACACAGCGCAACAGACTATATACTTATTTAAATCACAGCCTTTGATTTGATGATTTGGGAAACCCTGTTGTCGACTTTGTTCTGCTCTTTTTGTGTTGGTGTTCCTTGACTATAACATCTCCTCTGTGTTTGCAGATGAAGTCTGGTGTGCCCATAATAGATCTGCCGTTCTGTGCTTGGTCCAATGGAAATCTGAGTCCAAATGTGATGTTCTCTGGGATTTCCATGGCCCAGATTCTCAGTGGCGTTCACCCTCTCTCAGAGGGCAATGCAAACGTCAGTGTGAGCACCAGTAAAAGCAGTTCCCCAGAGTCTCCGGTGGAGAAACCCCTCTCCACACCCTCACCTGCTATTGAGGTGGCTAGAAATCAGGATTACCCATCACCTGAACCTATTCCTGAAGGTAAGACTGGGATGACATCTTGAGAGTCTGAAAATCTACATTAGATGTTCAAAAGGTGGCATTTTTCATATATTAAATATTCATAGTGTTTTTAGTAATATATAATATTAATAGTATACACTACCTTTCTAAAAGTTTGGGTTCAGTAAGATTTTATAGTTTTTGAGAGAAGCCACTTATTGAAAATTTTACACTTGAAATAACTGTTTTCTATTGTATTATATTGTAAAGTGTAATTTATTCCTGTGATCCAAGCTGAATTCATCATCATTACTCCAGTATTCACTGTCACATGATCCTTCAGAAATCATTCTCATATGCTGGTTTTCTGCTCAAGAAAGATATTATCGATGTCGAAAAGTTTTTGTGGAAACCGTGATAAATTTTTCCATGCATTCAAAGTTCAAAAGAACCGCATTTGTTTCAACTGGAAATATTCGTAACATTATAAATGCTAATGCATTTGAATGCATCTTACTAAATAAAAGTTTTTTTTATTTATTTACTGACCATTAAAATTTGAATGGTACTGTATTATAAATTATTTCTAATATTCCTAATATTTTTATACTCCTATTCAATGGTGGCGCTACACCGGGGCTAAGGGTGGCTATAGCCCCGTCAGAATTTTGAATAGCCTTGGTTTACCCCCCCCCCCACACACACACACACACATTTCTTGAATACATGTCTTAATTACAGTAGGCCTATAGATATTTGTGGCTGTAAAGCAATAGGCTATGCTATATTGTATAAAGTGGTATAAATCGCAGGTGGTGCAAACATATCCGCATTGATATGATCAGATATGATCGGATCAGACGCTTTCTCTTTAATGGTGCTCCCATTGAAAAACAATGTGATATGTCAGAAAACCCCCCCGCTTAAATCCATTAAAAGGCTACATTTAATTTGTTACATAATCACTAGTGATGTGCTGTCCATCTAATGTTTCATTTAACATTTTTTTTGTTGACTATGCTTATTCTTCGGCCAAATAATTTTAAACTACACTGATGCTTTTATTTTATTTTTTTAAAAACAGACAATTTCTTTATGAAGTAACTCTGACGTCATGAATATTGATTATTTTCTTAGCACCTCCACATATTGGTCTTATTAGCACCGGTAGAGAAAAATTCTGGCGCCGTGCATGCTCATATTTTAACATTATTAGATTCTAACAGTTCATTTTAAATCTATGTTTTTAATTACAATGACTATTTGATACTCTATTTGCAATAATCTTAAACCACTGAAAAATTAAATATTTAGATTTATGATTTGACGTTATAGCCCCGTTTCCACCGAAATTACCCGGAACAATTTGTACCAGAAACTTTTTTTACAGGAACTTTTTCCCCCCCTGACCTGCTACTGTCTGCGTTTCCACTGCGGTCTAAAGTACCGTGAAGATTAGGCAACTTATTAGTCCGGTAACGTAGGACTGCGTGCGGCTGCTCGTCCCAGTCAGTGACGGACAGTAATAATTTTTGTTCGACACTGTCTGCAACAATAACAAGTATTGAGGAGATTCAAGCTGTGCTGGTTTTTCTGGTTATGTATTGGTTTACTAAAGAGGTAATTTACAAAACGGCGAAAAAGAGACGAGCACTGATACCAAAGCGTATTCTGAAAGCTCGTAAAGCTAGATTTAAAATGACAAGGAATGTTATCAGTCATTATGGACTTTGACCGATGGCTCAGACGAACGCGCCCCATCGGACTGATATTTACTGAACGCAGAACGAACCTCGCAAAAGACTTTTAAAAATGCTGGTTGAAATAAAATGCTGCATGAGCTCAACCAAATCAGCATGTTCAGCGCCCAAGTCCCACCCCTTAAAGTTCATAAACTTTGAAAAAGAACTACCTCTCAAGCAGGGACTTTCAGGGGGGGGAATATTTACCTGGAACTTCATTTAGACCCTGGTTCCTGCGGTCGAAACACACAGAGTACCACCCCAAAGTTCCTAGTTCCTGGGGAAAGTTCCTGCGGTGGAAACTCGGCTTTAGATTTATTTGCACATGGCTTAACAAACCTGTGTGAATGCCTTTTTGTGTTGTAGAGATGTTGACTGGCTGGTGGAAGGTGACGGACATCGAGGAGCTACGATGCATAGAGAAAGCATGCCATTCCCGAGGGATCCGAGAGAAACAGCTGCAGAAACAACTGCAGAAACACATGGATTACATCGGCCAGGTGTGCAGCAGGAACAGAGATGGTAGGCGCTCATTGTGTCCTTTAAAGGCCGTTTAAAAGGCTTTGAGTGCAGCGCTCTTAGTTTGTGCTCTTTGTCCAGTCACTGTAATCTACGTCTCTGAGCTGGAGGAGAATCAGCTCTCTGAGGACACCGTCCAAAGCTGGTGTGTGGAAGAACAGGCCATGGACATGGACATTGGTGTCCTGCAACAGGTCGAGGAACTGGAGCACAAAGTCACCTCAGCCAGTCTGCAGGTTAAGGTAGGGTTTTCTTACTCATCCTAACATTAACCTAGATAAATGTGCACTATTATTATCCACATATCCAAGTGTTTGTGTGGAAGCTGAAGTATAGCGTTTTACCGCATGACATGGGGGCGCCGGCGTGATCACTTGCAGTTTTTCCTGATAACAGCAGAAACTCTGTCATTTCTGGTCATACAGATAAAAGTTATACATCATTCCAACATACTGTAAATGGATCTACTTTTATTTGTGTAAACTCACAATAACAATAAAACGTTGTGCCTTTTGTAAAATAAAGAAAACAAAAAGGACTTTCTGCCGTCTCGGCCTCTGTGAACTGGACCGTGTCAAAAAAAATCAACCAAAACTCAGTGTATTTTAGCCTCACATGAGAAATATATCTATAGAAAGATTGAAATGTCAAGTGATGGTCAACCAATTGAAGTGGGAAAAAATATATTCTCAGATTATGTAATCCGTATGAATCGTGCATATGCGGAGATGACGAGTCCGCATCGTTGACTTAATCTCTGCAGCCGAAAACTTTATCAGTAAGTTATTAAAATGTTTGCTTTTTTTTTCACGTCACATCCATCCATACATTATCCATCTTTTTTTCTTTTTTTTAGAAAAATCATGTTCAAATGTATGAACTACGATCATCAGGCTTTTGAGGAAGGTTTATTTGTTCATCTCTCAATCATGATGTATTGCATTGCATTATATATTTTAAAACTACAGAGCTTTGATCATCACAAAACTAGGCATTTGAATATCTTACTAATACATATTATTGGGAGATATAGTGTGACAGCTGATATGTATATGCATTTTATGTAAGTAGTCTGATAATCGGTTATAAAGATCTCATTGATTTAAATTACAGGCGATCAGAATTTCATCTTTTTGGCCATATAAATATTAGCAAGTGCATCAAACTGCATATTTTTACTCGGTTTGGGCCTCTGAATGAAATGTATGTTTTTTCCTCCTTAAAGCTACACTGTGTAACTTTTGTAGTTTATTCTTAGCTAAAAACACTTAGCTCTTTCAAAAATATATGTGCTCATTAATGTATATTTACTACTTTCAAGTTATTTTATAAGTTTATAATATGCCATTGAAAATACATACGGGTGAGGGGTTCGAATGCGCGTCGCCATGTTGCCCCTCCATCTTGAAAGTACAGTAGCCAAAGAGGGACATACCCGTAAATTCAAGCTTCGCCTTTGGCGTTTTAACACTCTATTGCACCGTGTCGAATGTGAAGAGGAGGATTGCTTGAGACTGCTATATGAAAACCTGAAAGCCTTTTTAAAAAGTCTTTTGCTGATGGAGGATCACTCTTATTCTCAAGGATATGTATCAGAGTGCTTTTCTTTGCCTTGGTGGAGGTCTCAGCAATTCACTGGCACCGGCCCTGTTTTTATTTTTTCCTTTCCCTTTCCCTCTACCTCTAGCTCTCCCTCGCACCTCCGTCACATCAACTGATCTCTGCTCACGGAGAAAATGATATAACCTACAATGTAAACTTTGCCTTACGCTAGTGATGTCGTACAATATACAGAATAACGATAGCACCGATAAAAGTTACTTTACTAAGATTAGCTTGCATTCGTCTGGGAACCTGATCGCTGATGTTAGCAATCAGCCACCGTAGGAGTTAAAACAAAATCGGAATTAAGAGGAACAGAAACTAATATTCACTGGATCGTCATATACCTTTTCACCGCTAGATGGGGGGAAATATCACACAGTGTAGCTGTAAGTATGAGCTCCATGTTCTCACTATATCATGCGCTATGAGCCATAAAGGCCTGATGCATCAATAAAGTAGATTTTTCTGAGTATTATTTCAGGCTTTCTCAACTGCAGTAAATAAAAACAATATGAAAGCATTGTGCTTGTTTCACAGGGCTGGATGCATCCAGTTCCCCAGTCACAAAGTGAAGACCTGGTCTATTACGAGCACAAACCTGTCGTGGATAACTGCAAAGAAGGAAGCGGCAAATCCGACTGTGGCATCGTGCGTCGGGTGAACAATCCTCTGGATATCGCAGTGACGCGTCTGGCAGAGCTGGAGAGGAACATTGAGCGAAGGTATCTGAAGAGCCCTTTAAGCAGCACCATTCAGATCAGACTGGATAACGTGGGCACGGTCTCAGTACCGGCCCCTGCGCCATCACCTGCTAGAGCTGATGGTGACGGGTAGGTCATCCAGATTCACACCACTCCGCTTCCTCTCAGGAGCTGCTGAAGCCCGTCTGCCTCTCTTCATGCTTTACTTTCACTGTGCGCATCTGTGGGTTTATGACTGTGGCATCTGTTTCTCATCTACATCGCAGCGTACACTGTTTTTGGGTTGTGAAGCATGGGCATGAGGCACTATCACAATAACCACAGCCTCATTATTACCTGTCGCCTGCCGCCTTGTACTTTTTGAAATGGCCTCCACAAAAAGGGTACTAAATACAGCCTGATACTCTTACAAAAATAGAATAATAATTGTTTGTTTTAGTTTGTTATTAATAATAATTGTTGTTGTTAATTATAATATATTATAGTTTATTCATTTTAACAAATGGTCAGTGAAAAGAGGTGCTATTTTCAGGGTAAACTTTTAAATTTGCTAAAGCAAGGTTACAAATGTAGCCTAAACGAAGCCATCGCTCAGATAGTTTTGGTGACCAATATTGGTTGGTAGTAGTGACAGTACAGTAACATATACAGTTATTTATGTTTAATTATTAATATTAGTAAAATTAGTAATATTAAATAAAAGGGTTTGCAGACTAACATCTAATAGTTCTCGCAACAACAAAAAATATTATGATAATAATTATTATTAATTTAAGCAT
>CM040910.1:46272304-46344804 GCA_023029165.1 Gobiocypris rarus
TTAACAGATTTGCATAGTGCCAGTCTATGGTTTTCATTGGCTACCTGGGAACGATGTTTACTTTGACCCGCCTTTAAACACTGTAGTTTTAGCTGAGACTGGAAGAGTTTGGTCAAGAAGACACTGTTTTAAGCACAGTGGAAGCAAATCCACTTTAATTGACTTAAAAATTAAGGAATTGATACGGTAAAACCAATGCCATCATTACTGTTCATATCTCTCTGAATCAAGTGCTGAGGAAGATCTGTAGCTAAAATTCAGATATGGCAATAGGCATTTCAGGTCCAACGTGCTGTAAGCAGTAGACCAATCACAACAGACTGGACGTCTGACCAATCAGAGCAGAGTAGATCTATCACAGCAGACTGGACAATCTGACCAATCAGAGCAGAGTAGACCAATCACAACAGACTGGGCCATCTGTCCAATCAGAGCAGAGTAGACCAATCACAACAGACTGGGCATCTGACCAATCAGAGCAGAGTAGACCGATCACAACAGACAGTTTTTTGACTTTTGATGCATGTAAACCTATTGTACGAGACGTCCAAAACAAAATTAGGAGCCCTTAAAATAGCATAACAGGGGCACTTTAGAAAAAAACAACAATACTGAGCAGTGTGTGTTAGCGTAATCTCTCTGTGGCAGGGCTGAGGAAGATCTGGCTCCAGGAATGAGACAGTGGCGTAAAGCTCTCGGTGAGGTGCGCAGTGCGAGTCAGCTCTCTCTGTGTATACAGCAGCTGCACAAGTCCATCGCCTGGGAGAAATCCATCATGAAAGTGGTGAGTGTGCTGCGAGTCCACAGTAAATACTGCTGCACGTGCTGTAGTTTCCACTGTGCTTCAAAGGAATTGATTATTAGACCGGTTTGCTGGGTTTTCAGCTTGAGAGTGTGTTATACACATGTAATAGCTCAAATTTATCTGGTGGTTCATAGATCGTGATTAGTGTAGTCGACTCTGGCACTTGGAGTGAAGTAATCCTGGATGTGTTTATCGCTCAGTACTGTCAGCTGTGCCATAAGGGTGACAACGAGGAGCTCCTGCTGCTGTGTGACGGATGTGATAAAGGCTGCCACACGTACTGCCATAAACCCAAGATCACCACCATCCCAGACGGAGACTGGTTCTGCCCGGCCTGCATATCCCAGGTGAAGCGCTTTAATAGTTCATTACCACCGTGTTTGATGAGACCTTAACGGAAAATTCTGTGTTTGGCAGGGAAAGAGTTATTTGTGAGAAAACGCTTCACCGCCGAACACAGAATTTTCCAGGTTTCCGTGTTTTCACTGTTAGACGCTAGGTGGCGCTCTTACGCATCTCCTGAATGAGCACTGAATCTCCGGATCAAAACACACGTGAGGAAGACGCAGTAAAGCAAATGATTGTATGTAAACAGATGTGTAAAATAACGTGATCGTGAACATTAAACATCATATAAATCAAAACTATCTAATGTTACTGAATGAGATGTGGACCCAGGACGAGCTACAGGACTGTGCAAGCGTTAGGGGTGTTGATGACTCGATCTACTCCATCTGTGTTCGATCATCGCTCTGAATCTGATCTGGATACAGTCTTTCACAAAAGTGTGATTTTTTTTTCAGCTTTTTGCTCAAAATGTTGCTTTGTTTTATGAATCCCATATTCAGGAGTTGATAAAAAAAGAATGCATAAAGCTAGAATAAAATGTGTTTTTGTTGTTGTTGTTTAAAAGAAGAGGGTCAGCTCTTGTGATTTATAATGCATGCTCAGATATTCATAAAACTAAATATTCTATAGGCTATTACATTTTGGTGAAAATGGTCAAAACCCTTGGCGGTGACTGGCAAATTTTTTTTTAAACGCTGGCGGGAAAAGAGTTAAAGGAAATTATTTTACTCTCCTCATGTCATTTTAAAGTGGAAGGCAGATTTTTGGGGGATTTTGTAATGGAAAACATGGATTTTCGTAATAATTTTACACATACTGACCATTTAAAGTGGTTTGGCTTTTAGCAGTGTTCATCTCCATAGTAACTTCCAGGGCACGTTATGGTCAAATGGCCACGCCTCTGATGCAATAAAGCCACTCCCCCTTTCTACTCTAAATTAAAGCTCACTACATAGCAAATGGTTTTTAAAGACTAAAGCGTCTGGATTTTAACAATGCTTATTAATAATAATTATAATAATATTGAATGATTTAGATATCAATTACACATGTATCGTTTTAGTTAATCAATCAATGATAGACACCTTGTTAAAATTTATATAAATAGCCTATGTAAAGGTAATGCAATTAAGCTTTAAAAATCAATAAATAAAGCAATAAATATGACTACATGTGAGGTTAAATGTTCAATTCTCTCTATATATCAACTAAACTAACTTCATGACTTTTACTTGCATTGACATTGGAAGATTTTTTTTTTCTTTCATAGACAGCTCTTTTCTTCTTGCTGTGTAAATTTTGTTTAAATTCTTCATATTTTTCAATCATGTGATATTCTGCAGAAGAGAGAAATTAATGTCAGTTCCACTGATCCAGAGCATGTGATTGGCTGTTCACTGCTGATGTCACAGCTAAACTCAGGATCAAAGCCTGAGCTGACAGAGATAGCCGATGATCAGTATCATGTGATCGACAAAGCTTGACATGATTGGTCGAAACTAATCCTGTAACCCTGAGTTTAAAATACCATCATGGTACATGATTATTATCATTATTATAGAGGTTAAAGTTCTCAGAGTAAATAATAATAATAGTAATGTACAAAACTAAAATAATAAAGACAAATACTGTAAACATGTTGTTTTTATTATAATACTGTTTATAATAATTATTATTATCATTTATTATAGAGGTTAAAGTTCTCAGAGTATATAATAATAATAGTAATTTACAAAACTAAAATAATAAAGACAACTACTGTAAACATGTTGTTTGTATTATAATACTGTTTATAATAATAATTATTATCATTTATTATAGAGGTTAAAGTTCTCAGAGTAATAAATAAATAATGATAATAATAATAATAATTGTTCTTGTTGTAAAGCTCAGAGTTCTGGGTTGTTGTTGTTGTTATTATTACTCAGTGATTATTGTTCTAGAGGTCAGAGTTTTGGGTAATTATAATAATAATTTATTATTATTATTATTATAGAGGTCAGATTAATAATGAATGTTTAAAGTACACATTTTTGTTTGTTTACTATTTTAGTTTTCTTTTCCCATCCAATTCCAGTTCCCAAGCACACTCATCCCTGAAAATACCTGTATGTATATAAAATAATAATAATAATAAAAATAATACATTTTATTTGTAATGCACTTTACATTTGGCAAAATCTCAAAGTGCTACAGATTTGAAACAATCAACAACAAAAATAAATAAATAAACAAATAAATAAAACTGAAAAATAAGTAACATCAAATCAATTAAAAGCTCTCCTAAAAAGGTGGGTTTTAAGACCACATTTAAAAACATTTATAGACTGTGGGGTCCGCAAGTGGTCAGGGAGAGCATCCCACAGACTGGGAGCTGCTGAGCAGAAGGCCCGATCTCACATAGTACGGAGATTGGTCCTGGGAGTCCTGAGAAGACGTGGATGTGTGTGTGGTGAGGAGTTCCTTGAGATAGGTGGGTGCGTCACCATGGGTGCACTGGTGAGTAAGGAGGGAGATCTTATATTCGAATCTGAGCGAGACAGGAAGCCATATGCTCGTATTTGCGCACCCTCATCAGGATCCTAGCAGCGCTGTTTTGAATATACTGCAGCTTCTGGAGATTTTTGCCAGGGATGCCGATAAGGAGCGCATTGCAGTAGTCCAGCCTGAAGGAGACAAAGGCATGGACAAGCTTCTCCGCATCTGCCAGTGTTAGTATGGGACGAAGTTTGGCAATGTTTCTGAGGTGGAAGAAGGAGGTCTTACACAGATGTTTGATGTGAGCTTCAAAAGTGAGTTGCGATTCCATTCTGACCCCCAGGTTGGTGACTTATGTAGAAAGTGGAATGTCCTGATCAGAGAAAGCAATGCTGGTGATGACGGATTTCCGGACCTGGAGTGGAGTGCCGACTAGGATCGCTTCAGTCTTGGAGCTGTTTAGCTGCAGAAAGTTTTGCTTCATCCACGCCTTTATCTCATCCAGGCAAGTGATCAAAGTGGATGGAGTGAGGTCAGCAGAGGGGGAAGAATTTGTCCTACGGTAAAGTTGAGTGTTATCAGCATAGCAGTGAAAAGAAATCCCATGCCGGCCGATGACACGGACAAGGGGGAGCATGTAGAGGATGAACAGGATGGGGCCGAGTACTGAGCCTTGAGGGACACCGCAGGTGACGTTGTGTGATAGGGATGTAGCTTCTCCCAACGCAACATATTCAGTTCTCCCGGTAAGATAAGATGCAAACCAGTTGAGGACTGAGTCAGAGAGACCGATGGTGGAATGTAAATGTTGAAGGAGGATGTTATGATCAACAGTGTCGAAAGCTGCAGTCCAGGAGGATGAGAAGGGATGGGGAACCTGCATCTCCCGCCATCAATAGGTCGTTTATGACCCTGACCAAAGCTGTTTCTGTGCTGTGTCCGGTGTGGAAACCGGACTGAAATTTCTCAAATAAAGTTTTTTGTACCAAATGGACCTGAAGATGTGCAGCGACAACTTTTTCCAGCACCTTAGAGAGGTATGGAAGGTTGGAGATGGGTCTGTAGTTGTCAATAACATCTGGGTCTAAAGTGGGGTTTTTAAGAAGTGGTCTGATGATAGCAGTTTTCAGTGATGAAGGAACCTGGCCAGCCTGGAGGAAATGATTAATGATCTTGGTTAGAAAGGGAGTTAAGACACAGAGATTAGATTTTACCAAGGCTGTGGGAAAAGCTCAAAGGCCCTGTAAATGCCACAGAAGGAACATCTTACAGGGTTCCTATGGGGTTTGGAAAAGTATGGAATTTGATTTTAGTAATTTCAAGGTCTGGAAAAGTATGGAAAAAATAAATCAGAGTATGGAAAAATATTTGTTTCCAGACTATTGTCCCTATTTCGTTTTCTAAATATAAATTAAGATTTTCTAAATATATATAATAAATATATAATATATAACTTCTTTTTTTTTTCCCCATGCCGTTTGAATCAGTCTGCCAGCGTTGCCGATCGTTTGTTACACTTGATCTGCTGGAGTTTAGGTCTGCAGTGATTGGTTGTAACGTTGTTAGGTTGCAGTTGCCATCTCAGCCACCCTACCTCAAACTGCTTTACTAAAAAAACCCATATCTTTCAAAACCATAAGACTTTATTATATTAACACAATTAATATATATATATATATATATATATATATATATATATATATATATATATATATATATATATATATATATATATATATATATATATATATATATATATATATATATTTAAATCTGAGAGATTTAAGTCCCTTTATTAAAAGACTAGTTCACCCCAAAATGAAACTGTCCTAATCATTTACTCACCTCAGTGTCATCCAAGATATCCATGCCTTACTTTCATCAGTGAAAAATACATGGAGTTTGGATGGCATTGAGGTGAGTAAAGATTAGGACATTTTCATTTGGAGGTGAACTAATCCTTTAAATATCTTTGTGTCCATGATTTCCAAGATTAACAAAAGTCTTATTAGTTTAGAATGACATGAGGGTAAGTTAATGATGATAGAAATTTCATTTTTGGGTAAACTAATAGCCCTTTTAAAAAATTGTGACTGATTTAGCATTTTGATCATTAAGGTCACAAAAGGCTTTACTTTAATATAGGATTTCTAAATATGTTTTAGACTTTAGCTGTATTTTCTATTATTGTGGTTATTTGTACATGAACGTCTGTTCTGTTTCTGTAGGGGTTTACAGTTATTTAAATGTACAAAATTACAAATATGAATAACATTGCACTGATTTAGCATTGCAGTTTTAATAAAATGCTGTGCTTTGAACTTGACTGGGTTTGGTGTTAAATTGACTTGTACAAGCAACAGTAGCTACAATTTTCTAATGTACAAATTTAACATGATAGCTTACATAGAGGTTTTGAGTCAGACTGTAACATACTTGTCGGCGCCGATAGCATTGTGGTCGAGTGCGTCGCCATGTAGTGCTGTTGTGCTTCGGGAGACCCGAGTTCGAGTCCTGCCTCATGGACTTTTCCCAATCCCGCCCCCTCTCTCTCCCACCTTACTTCCTGTCTAGCTACTTTCCTATCCTAATAAAAGGCAAAAACGCCAATACTACATCTTTAGAATGTAAAATACTTGTAAATGTATCAATTTATCAGAACAAGTTAAATGTGGTTGGAAAAATCTGTAGGGAAGTCTGAAATTTGAATCTAGAAAAGTATGGAATTGAAAATTGTGTAGGAGCCCTGCAGCAGTGAAGAGATCCGAGTCTTTGGCTTGTGTTTCCTCTCTAAACCTCTTTGGCTCTGTGTAGGCGAGCAGTCAGTCCCTGAAGACCAAGAAGCCCTTGAACCGTCCGAGCGGAGGCCTGAAGAAACCAGCTGAGGCCAAACGCCACCGGAAGCCATCTGCAGCCGGGGACAACTCAGAGGACGATTCAGCCAGCGCCAACAGCACTCCCAAAAGAGTGTCAAAGGAGGTAAAAAAGAGAAGGACAGAGGAGAATCCGTCCCCAAACGCAGTGAAGCAAGAGAGTCCAGCGTGTGTGAAGAAACCCAAAGCGGTCCGAGATGACAGTAGAGACTTGGCCATGTGCAGGTATGTGTGCTTCAGATCCTGCCAAATGAGTTTATTTTGATGTGCGTATGAATCAGATGTCACTGATGTGGTTATTTTCCGGTCATCAGGATACTCTTGGCTGAGCTGGAAAGCCATCAGGATGCCGGGCCGTTTCTGACACCCGTCAGCTCCAAATCCGTCCCGGGATACCGCAAGATCATCAAGAAGCCCATGGACTTCTCCACCATCAGAGACAAACTCACCAGCAGCCAGTGAGTATCACTGCAGTACTGACTAGTCCTTTATATTAATGAGGGATCATATTCAGACTCATGCTAAAACTGTTTCTGATGCAGATATTAACAGCTATTAGTAGGGCTGGACACTTGTAGCAAAAAAACTATATTTTCAGACTTTTGGCGCTTCATTTGATTTATTTAATTATTTTATTTTGAATGGAACCAACATTTGTACAACAGTCATTATAGTCAAGTAGATTCAAAATATTTGACAATAATAATAATAATTATTATTATTATCATTTTTATTATTAGTTTTTGTCTGCTCCTATTTTTTTATTTTTTTATTTTACCAATGGAACCATAATTTTAACCATACAGTCATTATAGTATATGTGACAAGTACATTATAGTCAAGTAGATTCAAAATATTTGGCATTATTATTATTGTTATTATTATTATTATTATTATTATTTGTTTACTTGTGTTAAATTTAATTGTATTTCCAATGGGACCATCAATTTAACCATACAGTCATTATAGTATATGTGACAATAATAATGTGAGAATCCTAAGAATAATAATAATTATTATTATTATTATAAATTGTTTTTTTTTATTTGGTTAGTCAAGTAGATTCAAAATATTTGACACCATATAATTTAAAAAATATATATTTTAATATACATTTTATTCTTTTTTTTTTATATACAATAAATTTTTTTATGTATATTTTTTTATTTTTGTGTTCAATTTTCTTTTATTTTCAATGGAGCCAGAACTTCAACCAAACAGTCATAGTAGTCGAGTAGGTTCACAATAATTCATAAAATAAACAAAAGAGTACAATTCTTTTATTTGATTTAAGTTTTAAGTTTTTCCCTAAATAAACAAAAGGAAGAATCATATTTAATATTTTTTCTTTGATAAGTGTCATTATAATAATACACAGCTGGAGAACAAATGTAATGTATATTTCTAACATTATACTTAGTGTTTTCTTACCTTGACAGTAAACTAGTGTGTAGACAGTAAACTGTTTCTAATACAACAGCTGAGGGACTGATGGCAAATTTGACATCGTTCTCTTTTCTAATGTAATCCATCTCTCAATATGTTTTTCCTCTTCTGGAAAGTCAAATAAACGCTATGGTGGAGCAAATGGGAACGCAAATATGATGTTGTAATTTCTATTCAGCACTAAAGAAGCTAACCCGTCCATACTTACCAGCAGAATGATGTGAATGTTTGAGTGTGTGTTAAGCACAATACACTTTCCTCATTGCAGGTACTTGAATCTTGAGACTTTCATTATCGATGTGAACCTGGTGTTTGATAACTGTGAGAAGTTCAACGAGGACAATTCGGACATTGGACGAGCGGGACACGCGTTGAGAAGGTTTTTCCAGAGGAGATGGACCGAGCTGTTGAGGCTGACACCGGGTCTGGGCTCATGAGACTGGTTTCAGATCCACTGGATGTTGAAGAGCCACTCAGCATTAGACACAGAATCACCTCGTTCACGGGACGGTTCATGGACGGTTCACGGGACAGTTCAGGCCGGCTTTGGACACGCTTAAATCAAGTACAGGGACAACTGAGAGCAAAGGAACTTTTCTTTCAACGTTTCAAAAATATCCTTCCACTACCTGTAAATTATTCGTTTTTGTTTTTTTAATAAACATTAATATTATAGTGAATGTACTGTATTTAATTTGTTTTCAATTATTTATGAGTAAAAAGGTCTTCGTTTTCTATGAAGAGGACTGCTTCAATGAATGTTTTTCTTTATCAAATATGAAAAAATAGGGAAAACATTTAATGTTTACATAATTCTGAGCTCCTAGAGTGACAGAAGATCAATTATGATTACATTATAAAACTGCATTCATGTAAAAACGTGTGTTTTTAAATCCAAAACTCCAGAACACATGCCATTGTCATGTATATAACGCCTATTAATGTTTAATATCGGTTCGTAATATTGTATTCTGTGCGCACAAGACTCAAGGCGTCCAGTATCGTTTATGCCTTTTCAATAGTTGTATCTTTTCATATGTTTTAATACGGCAAATCCACTGACAGACCGGGGCACTTTCTGAAAACAGCAGTGCCTTTCAAAATCCACCGTTTTTGTCTTTTAAAACTCCTCAAACCTCTGATTTCCACAGGAAACTCACAAGCGTTCATCCAGTGTTTGCTGTGGTGATCGTCACGATTGCTTATATATACAGTATTGTTCAAAATAATAGCAGTACAATGTGACTAACCAGAATAATCAAGGTTTTTAGTATATTTTTTAATTGCTACGTGGCAAACAAGTTACCAGTAGGTTCAGTAGATTCTCAGAAAACAAATGAGACCCAGCATTCATGATATGCACGCCTTAAGGCTGTGCAATTGGGCAATTAGTTGAATTAGTTGAATTAGTTGAAAGGGTGTGTTCAAAAATAGCAGTGTGGCATTCAATCACTGAGGTCATCAATTTTGTGAAGAAACAGGTGTGAATCAGGTGGCCCCTATTTAAGGATGAAGCCAACACTTGTTGAACATGCATTTGAAAGCTGAGGAAAATGGGTCGTTCAAGACATTGTTCAGAAGAACAGCGTACTTTGATTAAAAAGTTGACTGGAGAGGGGAAAACCTATAAAGAGGTGCAAAAAATGATAGGCTGTTCAGCTAAAATGATCTCCAATGCCTTAAAATGGAGAGCAAAACCAGAGAGACGTGGAAGAAAACGGAAGACAACCATCAAAATGGATAGAAGAATAACCAGAATGGCAAAGGCTCAGCCAATGATCACCTCCAGGATGATCAAAGACAGTCTGGAGTTACCTGTAAGTACTGTGACAGTTAGAAGACGTCTGTGTGAAGCTAATCTATTTTCAAGAATCCCGCAAAGTCCCTCTGTTAAAAAAAGGCATGTGCAGAAGAGGTTACAATTTGCCAAAGAACACATCAACTGGCCTAAAGAGAAATGGAGGAACATTTTGTGGACTGATGAGAGTAAAATTGTTCTTTTGGGTCCAAGGGCCACAGGCAGTTTGTGAGACCCCAAACTCTGAATTCAAGCCACAGTACACAGTGAAGACAGTGAAGCATGGAGGTGCAAGCATCATGATATGGGCATGTTTCTCCTACTATGGTGTTGGGCCTATTTATCGCATACCAGGGATCATGGATCAGTTTGCATATGTTAAAATACTTGAAGAGGTCATGTTGCCCTATGCTGAAGAGGACATGCCCTTGAAATGGTTGTTTCAACAAGACAATGACCCAAAACACACTAGTAAACGGGCAAAGTCTTGGTTCCAAACCAACAAAATTAATGTTATGGAGTGGCCAGCCCAATCTCCAGACCTTAATCCAATTGAGAACTTGTGGGGTGATATCAAAAATGCTGTTTCTGAAGCAAAACCAAGAAATGTGAATGAATTGTGGAATGTTGTTAAAGAATCATGGAGTGGAATAACAGCTGAGAGGTGCCATAAAATGGTTGACTCCATGCCACACAGATGTCAAGCAGTTTTAAAAAACTGTGGTCATACAACTAAATATTAGTTTAGTGATTCACAGGATTGCTAAATCCCAGAAAAAAAAATGTTTGTACAAAATAGTTTTGAGTTTGTACAGTCAAAGGTAGACACTGCTATTTTTTGAACACACCTTTCAACTAATTGCCCAATTGCACAGCCTTAAGAGCGTGCATATCATGAATGCTGGGTCTTGTTTGTTTTCTGAGAATCTACTGAACCTACTGGTAACTTGTTTGCCACGTAGCAATAAAAAATATACTAAAAACCTTGATTATTCTGGTTAGTCACATTGTACTGCTATTATTTTGAACAATACTGTATATACGATACAGTAAAACGGGTGAAAAATCTCACCTAAAGCATATCGGATATGGTCTTTTCTGACTTGGAATAGAAAGCAAACGCATAGCGACACCGTTGCATTGTGGCAGCAAATTTTGCATGTGCAAAAAAATGCTGCTGCTATTAAAAAACAACAAAAAAACTAGTTTACATTATATTTATTCTGAGGTGTTTCTCTCAGTATGCCTCAATCGGACACTGCGTCTCCACTATAGATAGCTACAGTGTTTTTTTATGTAACCGAAGTCAGAATACTTGAATTATCTTGTGTAAAGATATTGCAATGAAGATGTAGCGTTGTGTTTTGTAGGAGTTTTATTTTTCTCTAGTTTGTGTCGAATACTTAATAAAATGTTTTCAAGCAGCCTGGTTGTGTTTATATGCTGTTGATGCTGCATTTGGGATGATCTTAGGATTAGTCTTTGCTTTACTCTGAAGTGCATTGTGCTCGGTTCAATAATCAATATTTCTTTGTGTGTCTTTTCTCCTCTCACCTCCATCTGCTCTCACAACAGAAATATGAACCTCTCCATTGACCCGTCACTGCTTGTAAAGGTGTTGCGTAAAGCTCTGATATGATAACCTCGGGGCGTTTATGAGTGGAAACTACAGAGAATAATCATGGCAACAGACAACAGTGTGTCATGTGACTTTCCTGCGGTCATACAGGAAGTATTGAGAGAGGTGCATTCAGAGACCAGAGCTTTAATAATTCTCTTCATGTACGTTTGCTTATTAACTGTGTGTATATTCTATATTGTACATGACTCATTGAGTTCAAATGTAATATTTACAGAAATGAATTTCCCTGAATGTGTTTTTCAGGGTCTTTATCAGCATTAACTTCTGCCATCAGGTGAGTTGTTCTGCAGATCCTTTTGACATGTAACTATTGTAAATAAATATGTGTTGTAATTTAAGGATGTTAGGATTTGTCAGACTTGCAGAAATATGCTTTGAACACTTTCACTCTGTTATAACCTGATTATTTACACAAACAGGATCATAAATGGACATGACTAGATTGGGAGTGTACATGAGGAGCTCGATGTGAAGGTCTTTTATTTTTTTATAGTTTTAAACATTTTTGTAGTTTGACAACATTCACATCACAAATTAATCAAATCTATTGATAATACGGTAACACTTTAGAATAATGGTCATTAGTTAAAGGGCACCTATTATGCCCCTTTTTACAAGATGTAATATAAGTCTCAGGTGTCCCCAGAGTGTGCCTGTGAAGTTACAGATCAAAACTCCTAACAGAGCATTTAATATACCATGTTGAAAATGCCAATTTTTGGGTTTGAGAAAAATCAGCCGTTTTGTGTGCGTCTCCACTTGAGCACACACAGTCACACACTCGACACATGCGCACAGAGAGTGTCCTTTTAAACTAGACTAGTTCTCTTTCATGTGTGATTGCGATTAAACAGTCAAATGCACACAAGGTTATGCCAGAAACGCAAAGTTCACATGAACACAGTTATGTCACCACAGACCGTAAAAAAATATGGACAACGCGACTTCATTGGCTTCCGCTGAGCTTTCGTAGGCCGCATATGGCGCTGAACTCTTGCGTAGATTTGGGATCGGAGTCTGCGCAGTAGAGAGCAGGAAGTAGAGGCTCGATAATCAAAAGCCCACCCACACTCTCACAGATGCAGAACAATTCATTATGTTGGTGTGAAAACTAAAATTAAACTTTAAATTTAAAAAACGGGTGCAGTAGGCTAAGTTACGGAAATCCTGTGTGTGTGTGTGTGTGTGTGTATTAGATCTGTGTACTAAAGTGAAAGCAGTGTAATATACAGCACGACTGCTATATCAGCTGTTAATATGAATCAAACAAAAAATCACTCACTGCTCTTGACTGAGTGAACTTTATTAAGATCACATTTCTTACCTGAATGCTGCTGTTAATGCTCTGGAGGAGATAAACATGGTGTACTGTGTACAGCTAACTGAGGGCGGGGTCTGTGCTAATACAGCAGTGTCCATCAACACTCGTGGGCGGGGCCTGTGAAATGTGACGTCACTTTGCCAGGAATCTGCAACCGGCTTGTTCTGAGACACTGCTTATGATTTATTGGGATTAAAAAAGGGTGGTTGTGTACACACACTGCCAAAACACATTTATGTTCAAACACCTTACTGTGCATGTCTTTTAAATGTGCATTTTTTAAATATGCATTCTATTTGTCTTCTATAATGTTAAATATATATTGCATATAAAACAATATGTCAAGACATAATGAAAGCGCACTGTATATGATTGTATGTGTTTTTGTGTGTTCTTATCACAGATGTGTGGTGATCGCGATGGCATCGCTGCTCTGCACCCTACAGGACCATCGTGAGGACGTGAACTGCTGCGCACTCTCTGACCGCTTTCTGGCCTCGTGCTCAGGCGACAAAACCGTCCGCGTGTATTCTTGCAAGGACTTCAGCGAGCTGCGCTTCTCTCCTCTGCGCGCGCACGGTTATGGCGTTCACTGCTGCTGCTTCAGCCGGTATCTGGCGTCGTGCTCCACGGACGCGCACACTATTATATGGAGCACAACCACAGGCACAGAGGTGGCCTCACTGGAGCATCCTGCGCGCGCTCCGGTTCGAGTTTGCGCAATCTCTCCTGACTTGCGCTGTCTGTTGTCCGCCGCGTCTGACGGGACTGTGGCGGTCTGGGATGTGGCGTCGAAGACGCTGCAAAGGTCAATAATTAATTAACATTAAACGGGTGGTTGATTGTGATTTGACTTTTTTAACTGTAGTGTGTGATGTTGCTGTTTGAGCATAAACAACATCTGACATCCAACGCTCAAAGTTCAAAGCAAAGGGAGATCTTTTCTTTTACAGAAATCACTTTTTATTTAGTAATTAGGTGGGGGGGGTTTTTGATCACTTTTACCCGGGACATGCTAGCTGGCAACATAGGATTCCATTCATTATGCTAAGCTAAGCTAGCTGCGACCCTGCCAAACTAAAACAATGCATGCACTGAGACAAAAATGCATTTGCCCACATAACTAAATGTAGGAAAGATGTTGAATAAGCCCTATTTCTAAAAACGGTGGAGTGTTCCTTTAAGGACTACAACAAACAGCTGGTAGGTACTACCATTGATATACATATTAAAGGCTAGATGTCTCGTCCGCACTGCTGGCCAATGGAGGTCAACGTCCACCCCTAGTGGCCTTTATTATGTTTATCTATGGGGACTATAACAAGCTTCTTCATGGGTTAGTGACATCACAAACCCTAAAATGTACATAAATCCCACCCCTGGGAACACGCAATAAAGGCCATGTTGAGAAGAAGAGTTGTTATAGTCGAGCACATTTGGGAGTCGCTCAAGCTGTCATCCGTCTTTCACATTTATTGCAATACGAACACAACTGCATGTCATAAAAGCAAGACGACAACATAAGTATTTAATTATTTTAAGTATATAACCTTAATTAAACTAAACTAGTGTGTCTGCGAGGTAATCAGAGCTACTAACACAAGCTCTTGAAACTCCGCCCTCTTCTTGAAAGGAGAGCAGCAGCTCATTTGCATTTAAAGGGACACATCACACTCAAATTAATAGTTATTACCACTTTACTGCACTAGATTTTTTTTTTCAAAGCTACAAAGGTTATTCATTCAAGAGCAGTGAGTGATTTCTCTTTCTCTTTTATTCTTTGATTTACATTAATGACAGACAGCAGTAGGTTTATTAGGCTGCTGTCACTTTAAGACATGACGCAGATCTGCCATGCATCTCATTTTCATAACTCTTTACGTTTAGTTAAGACATTGTTTAACTTGTTTAATATGTGCTTGCGAGGATACTCGACAAAACAGGCATTGTGGCATAGTTTTGTGTTTTTGTCCGTTCAAGTGTGAGAGAGAACTCAAGTTGACTAAAACTGAGCTGTCGTGCTTGAATGGTTTAAAAGCATTTGCATGAATAAGAGCATGATCATATAATGCAACGCTAACCAAAGGATGGTGAAAAAAATGGATACTGTTACATGCATTAAATATTTTTAGCATGTGAATTTAAAGTGAAAGTAGCCTAAAATTCCTGCTGTCATTAATGTTAATCAAAGTATAAAAGACAAAGAGAAAATCACTCACTGCTTTTGACAGAATCGCTTTTATAGTTTTAATACAAATCTAGATTTCATTTAAAATGTATGTAGTGAAAAATCTGAAGTCCTGTAAATTTCCCTGTTAGATCAAATATTTTAAATCAACTGTCTTTATATTGTTTTTACATTATTTTGGAGATTGAATGTGAAATTATTACGAAATGAGGCAAAAAATATTAAAAACTTTAATGTTAGGTTTGATTAATCATGATTAATTATTGAAAAAATGTGCAATAACCCTATCTGGGGCAGAAAAGTTACTTATTTAGTAGATATTAAAGTAAATGTGTTTTAAATGTATGTATGTATATAGCATAATGTACAGTCGGAACACCTTAAAATAAAATTTAAAGTGTTTATTTTAATATAAATATTTTTAAGGTGAATTGAGTCATGTAGGCTATATAATGATATTTTCATGAATGCAAAATATACAAAAGTCTATAAAATATTTGATTAGAGATAGTTTATTTAGTATAGTCTAACCATCAGTATGTGCTGTTTAATGTGTGTATCCTGCAGATGTGCTAAAGTCAGCGAGGGCAGCGTCCTCCCCGTGAGGACAGATGTTCGTCACGGGCTCCACTCTGGGTGAGCTGCACCTCTGGACGGGGTCTGTGGGGTCTTAACACACGCAGAGAGACGCTCATGATCTGGGAGTCAACTGCTGCCACTTCTGCCCTCAGATCTGCATTGGTAAAACACCAATATCACCTCTCTTCTGCTGTAGATTATGATTATGACGCCCTCTGCTGGGGAGAGATGGGGTTTTCCTGTGTGTGTGATGTGGAAAAGTCTCGCATATCCTGCAGTTTGTCTTTTAATATTGTGGAACAGTCTATTTTAGATGAAGCCACACCTAAACAACACATGGAAACAATAATGATCGGTGCTGGGACACTTGTCAGTTAGTGTCTTTCTGTCTAAAGCTTTTGCTGCTGTTTTTTTTTTTTTTCTCCATAAATAATACATCAAAATTAACTAATAAACTCAAAATATTAACATACACGTTCCAAAGTCAACAGTCCGAATTTAACTTGAGCAAAAACTGAATCATCTTGGCCTGTGCTTGCATTTATTTTTGCTCTATCATGTTTGCATTCGGATGAAGGAAAGGGAATGAGCTCAAAATGTCCAATCCAGACGCAGATATACAAAAGTCTGGCTGAACAAATCTGAATCTGAAACTTTGTCTCAGTCACACAGTCCAAAACTCTTTCTGTTCACTTATGATTGTGTGTAATTGTGTTCACATTTGTTGTGAGGTTAAATTACAGGAGTGATTATTGTGAACTACCCAGATTCAATATATATCCAGACAGAATATAATGTGATTATCTTTACAGGGAAAACAAACATCATCATTATAATGATGTCATTTGTGTGAATGTGTTTGAATTTGTGTGTGTGTGTGTGTGTGTGTGTGTGTGTGTGTGTGTGTGTGTGTGTGTGTGTGTGTGTGTGTGTGTGTGTGTGCTGCGTGTGTGTGTATGTGTGTTTGCTTGTGTGTGTGCATGTGTGTGGGGGTGTGTATGTGTGTGTGTGTGTGTGTGTGTGTGTGTTTCAGATGGCCAGACAATCAAGTTTCGATTGGCCTCTGGTGGGCAGGATAACCAAGTGAGGATATGGATTATTTCCCAGCATGCAACAGCAGGTACTCTCAGTCTGCATTCAACCCCAAATAAACTTAAAACTGAGTGAATTGACGATTAGACATTTTCTGTAGCATGACTGACTGAACACACTGACATTTAGCAAATATTGCATTGAAGCTGGATCAGAAAGGGACGTCAGCATCAGTATGTCAGAAAATAGTACCTGTCATTGTGGAAAGAAAGAGAGGCTAAACATAATATTTTTGTGTGTCGTTCTACTATTCGGACTGCAAACAACTACATTCATGTGAGTCGAATATGCCGAAGATCGTGCCTAAAATATCAGAGAGAAAAAATTTGATTCAGGCCAAGTTGAAGTTAGTTTTGTGTGAATGTATAACTTGTGAATTTGAGCTCTGAGTAAATCATTGCTATTAATTGTTTTGCTTTTAATAGTTTTAGTGAACAGCCCTGGTTAAATGAAGACTCTTTAATCTATAATCCTCCGCACAGGCGCCGATGTGGGCTTTGTCTGTCTGTCACTGTGGCAACCGTCGCGGCTGACTGTGCCACTGCCTGCTGGGAATGTTCATGCACACTTTTGTTTCACACACACATGCAGATAAGCAGCAGTCAATCACAGGGGTTGCTGGGATATTGCGTCTCATCATCTTGCAGGAAATTGGTGTGTGTGTGTGTGTGAAGGCAGAATATGCATGTTTCTATTCTGACTGACGTTATCAGTGATGCCAGCTCGCTTGTGTTTCAGAGTTCTTTATATTGCTTGTCTGGGAGATTTGATTTATTTCATCTGAAGTGAATTCTCAACTAAAGTAATTGGCTTAAGCTAGCGTCATGCTGCTGTAGGGCTGTTACTGCATCCATCTGTGTTCTCTGTGTGTTATAGTTAACTCGTAACTGTAATTTAAAGGGCACCTATAATGTAAAAAAATCAACTTTTATAAGGTGTTTGAACATAAATGTGTGTTGGCAGTGTGTGTACACAACCACCCTATAATGGTAAAAATCCACCCACTCCTTTTTTTTAAATCCCCATAAATCATAAGCAGTGTCTCAGCACAAGCCGTTTCCAGATTCCTGCAGTGTGATGTCACACTGCAGAGGCCCCGCCCACACGTGTTGATGGACACTGACATACTAGCACAGACCCCTCCCTCAGAGAGCTGAGCTGTTCACAGTCCGCCATGTTTATCTCCTCCAGAGCATTAACAGCAGCATTCAAGTAAGAGATGTGTTCTTATAAAAGCTACTAAAGTTCAGTCAGTCAAGAGCAGTGAGTGATTTACTGTTGTGCGGTTCATATTAACAGCAGATAAAGCAATATATATTAAACTGCTTTCACTTTAGTAACGACAGATGGATCTAATATACACATGAGATTTCTGTAACTGCATACGTGCACAGGCACAACCAACTGTTTTCATCTGAACTGTGTGTGTTTCTGACTTAACCTTGTGAGCATTTGGCAGTTTAATCGCAATGACACATGCAAGAGAACTAGTTTAATGACTACTCACGGACTCTGGGGAGACCTGAGACTTACATTACATCTTGTAAAAAGGGGCATAATAGGTGCCCTTTAATACATATAAAAAAACTGTAATAGTGTCTCAATTATACTCAAATATCACTGTAGACAACCACAGTCTTCATTGCTTACATAAACATAGCAGGACGTGTCCAAAACCTAGAGCTCCCTACATAAACAGCATCTTAACCCAGAGAAAATGGGCCGCTGCTGGGGTCTTCATTCACTCCAAATGTTATGAAGAATTAAAAGATAAGGACATTATCCCCCGGTTTCACAGACACGGCTTAAAGGTATAGGGTAAGCCATATCTGGAAACCGATGTTGGTGTTTCAAATCACCAAATCAAACCCCTATTTTGATAGCTCCGCCCCACACATACGCACGCAACCCAGGCCGAGACTATGATGTCATCAATAAGTGAAAGCAATGTGTGTTACTATGGTAATCCAGGTCGAATGTTCAATGAAAAAGTCATCCCTTCCATCCCAAAAACACAAACACAGTTCTCATGAACAACTCGACAGCACGAGCACGACAGTCCAACTAACGAATATATTACACTTATGACGAGATTAGAGGGTTATATCAATCACGAGAAGAAGACCCAAAGGAAACAAACATATATAAGGAGTTTATTATCTTGCTGTTCGGACACACTTTGCGAGCTGACGCTTGAAACAGACAGTGAGGAGGTTTAGACGCTCCAGGCTTATCGAGTGTGGAAATGAATGTGTCTTTATCATCGCTGAAGTGAACGACGATACGATCGCAAATGAACAAACAAGCGCACATGACACACGAGCATACTCAAGCAAAAGCCAGCAAGAAGAAATAAAGGAACCTCTGTGTCCGATTGCAGGCCTTAGCGCTCCGTGAGTTCTCTCCAGCGCTGGAAAGCTGATCCGATATTTGCACGGGTCCTTCTTCTTGCCTGATCGTAAGCCTTCTTTTGTTCCACAGACATCTTCCACGTTTGTTTTTTATCTCCCATCGCTCTCTTTCTGCCGTCTCTCGGCTGATGTCCGTCCTGTGTGTCGTGTCTTTTGAATAATGACATGCACTGAGCGCTCTCTTCTCCCCATCTTTAGTAGACACGCCCCTTACTCATGATTGGCTACAGGTTTGTTTTGGTACTCGGCCCGAGACACTTTTCCAAAGCATTTTTTAAATATCACTTACCCCACCTTTAAACTAGTCCCTGACTAAAAATAGGTTTAAACTGAAAGCAACCTTTGGAGGGTTAGTGAGTGTAATAGTGCATCATTTACTGTTGTTACTATGGTAATGTAACATATGTAACTAGGACACTAAAATTAAGTGTTATAGTTTTTTCTAAGGCATGTTTGTAAAAGTTACTCAGATGCCCTAATTGAATTTATCCTGGTCTAATCCTGGCTTAATCTAAACCCTGTCTGTGAAACCAGGCCTAGGTGTCAGAGAAGAAAATATAGATATTTATTTATCAAAACAATATGATTGTTAAACTTTTTATTTTTGTTGCTGTATAGCAAAACAACAACAAAAAAATACATGCAAAGTTATAAATATGAATGATTAAAAATTATAAATAAAAATAATTAATACAAATAATTTAATAATAATAATAATAATAATAATAATAAAGTCTTCTGCTGGAGCGTTTTACTAGTTAAATTTTAATATGGTTATTTTACAATTTTTTTATATAATATAAACATAGATCTGTATTATATTTACATGTTTTAACAGTTGTTAAAATATGTAAAATTAATAAATAAAAATGTAAGTTTTAATTCATATATATATATATATATATATATATATATATATATATATATATATATATATATATATATATATATATATATATATATATATATATATATATATATATATATATATATATATATATTTATTTATTTATTTATTTATTTATTATTATTATTAAAACAATACTAGTGTTAAACAATTTGTTGATGTATAGCATAACAACAATAAAAAATACAAAGTTTATAAATATGATCAATTAAAAATAATAAATAAATATAATAAATAAAATTCAATAAAACAATAATAAAATTATTATTATTATTCTGCTGGAGCTTTTTTTTTATTTCAAATGTATATATTATAAACATAAATCTTCTGTATTTAGAGAATATATTTATTTACTTCATTTTCATATTTTAATAATTGTTCAATATTTTAAAACAGTTAAACTTCATGTATTCATGTATTTTTATCAATTATTTTTTAGAATTGCATGTATTACATTTGTAATCAATATTTTTCAGCTCAGTTTTTTTGCACATTGGATCCCAGTGCATTATGGGATTGCCTTTTGCATGCAGGATAATGCCGTCCTGGTATTTGGTCTCTTCAAAAGCACAGCCTTTTAAACATCCTTTGCATGAGGACTGCACATCCCTTAAAATAGCAGATCACTAGCTGGATATTTTCCCACAATGCTTCTGTGTGTGTGTGTGTGTGTGTGTGCGTGCTTTTACACAGATTATGGGATGTCACTGCTGTATACTCTCTCTGCTCAATCTGCTCCGGCTGAGTGATGTGAAGGGACAAATTTTACCATATTTTTAAACAACGCCATCACAAAATGTCTAATTTGACCTGTATTCACCCAAATGCTTATACTTTTTAAAATTATTTATATACTATTGTAGTATTTATTAATATTTTTAATTGACTTTCATTTATATTAGTACTGTCAAATCGATGAATCTCATCCAAAATAAATGTTTGTGTTCACAAAATATATGTGTGTATTGTATATAATTATTGTCTATAAAAACACACTTGCATATATTTAAGAAACATTTGTTATATTTATATATAAAATATTTATATTTAATTATAATATAAATTATATAAGTACATTTCTTAAATATGTACATGTATGTGTGTGTATTTAAATGTGTAAATTTTGGATGCTATTAAATATTTGACTGCACTAATTTCTATATTTTATATAATTATATATATATATATATATATATATATATATATATATATATATATATATATATATATATATATATATATATATAATTACTATTAATTATTAATATTTTGAAATTTTGTGCTAAATGTTTTTATTTAGTGTTAATCTATTTTCATTTTAGTTTTTAAACTAGTTCTTTAAACTTATAGTTGCCTATTTTTTTAAGTTTAAGTGTTTCATCTTATATTTTATTTTATTTCAGCTTTATTTCAATGAACAAAAATGATTTTAACAGTTTGTTTTAGTAAACAAAATAAATAAATAATATAGTTGCCTATGTGACATTGCACAGTTTGACCAGCAGAGGGGTCTGTGGTGTCAGATTCTGATCTCAGTCTCGGAAACAGCAGTGCGTTCATTCAAAGACCAGCAAAATCCATAACATGCTGGATCTGAACTGTTTTAAGGGACAGGAATCTGTCTGAGCTCAGATGCTGGTGACAAACAACACACAGTGATGGGAATATGTATTTATCTTTGCTCTTTATTTGCAGGTCTGTGGATAAAACAGTGGTGGTGTATGACGTGGTGAGTGATTGACGTCTTTATGTTTGTTTTGAGGTTATGGCATTAAAAAAACAAAAGAGCATCCATTAATGACACCAGATATATCAGGAGAAATATGAAAGTCTGTAGTCGTAAAAGCTGTAGTCGTAAAAGTCTCTCTCTCTCTCTCTCTCTCTCTCTCTCTCTCTCTCTCTCTCTCTCTCTCTCTCTCTCTCTCTCTCTCTCTCTCTCTCTCTCTCTCTCTCTCTCCCCCTCTCTCCCCTCCCTCCCTCTCTCTGTGTCTGTGTGTGTATGCTTGTGTGTCTGTGTGCATGTATGTCTGTCTGTGTGTGTATGCTTGTGTGTATGTCTGTGTATGTGTGTGTGTGTGTATGCTTTTGTATGTCTGTGTGTCTGCGTGCGTGTTTGCAAGTGTGTGTGTGTGTGCGTGTGTGTCTGTATCTGTGTGCATGCGTGTCTGTGTCTTTTTGTGTGTGTGTGTGTGTGTGTGTGTGTGTGTTTGGACTGGTAATCCCTACGGTATGGGGACAAAATGTCCTTGTCCATTTTTTGGGCCCCATGAGGAAAACAGGTCATAAATCACACTAAGTGATGTTTTTTGAAAATGTAAAAATGCAGCATGTCTCGTGTGATGGGTAGGTTTAGGGGCAGGGGCTGTGTGTGTGTGTGTGTGTGTGTGTGTGTGTGTGTGTGTGTGTGTGTGTGTGTGTGTGTGTGTGTGTGTGTGTGTGTGTGTGTGTGTGTGTGTGTGTGTGTGTGATGGGTAGGTTTAGGGGCAGTGTAGGGGGATAGAAAATACAGTTTGTACAGTATAAAACCAATTACGCCCATGGAATGTCCCCATAAAACATGAAAACCCAACATGTGCCATGTTTGTGTGTGTGTGTGTGTTTGCGTGTCTGCGTGTGTGTGTGTGTGTATCTGCGTGTGTGTGTGTGTGAACAGAATCATGGAGCTCTTCTACACACTCTGACGCAGCATGACCGGTGAGTCTCATCTTCTGCTCTCCATCTCTGTGTGAATCCAGAGTCTGATTCTGAGTTTATGTCTCGCAACTGCAAGGGAAAAAAGTCAATAATTGTTTGATAAATTACCTGTTTTCTTCAATGGTGGAAACACCGTTCCAGACGATTCGGTTCTGTGCCATTAAGCACAAAAATCCCTTTTATTTCCTGAATAGATCTAAAGTAGAAAATAAATGAACTGCTTCACGTCTCCGAGCAACACAAGGTGATTAACAAATCAGTGAACGATATTTGAACCAATCAGATGAGTGAAGGACAGTAGCTTGTTTAGTTCCTGAATGAATCCATCGCTCTGAAATCGCATGCTAGATAGTAGGCGCTACATTTGGTTTAAAACATAATTTGCTAAATTTAAAAAAAGTATATCTATATAGTATGGGTGTGTGTAGTATGAATGTAATCCGGATGTACTGCATTTGCCATGTTTTCTTTATCATGTGACCTAGCAGCAGTTGTGTCGCTTCACTGCCATTCATAAATCCTCTCCAGGGGGCTCATGGGATAGGAAAGTGTCCATCGTATGCACACTTCAGAATCTCATCGGTAGTAGTCGGTTATCTTGGTACTTTTTATCTACTCTTTTATATGAGTACTGTGAATTCGGACATACTACTCGGCTTACTGTGTTTCACCTACTGTACAGAAAGTAGGCATATTCACACTGAGTGTTTTTGAGTTAATCGGCTGAGTGAATATAAAACGTTGCTTGTTCTGTTCCTGAAAAAACAAATCATTTGTGTGAATGATTCAGTGACTCTCAGACACTCACTGTTATCATTCCTGAATAAATCAATGCTTTTAAATGAATCAGTAAACAAATGAATCATTGTATTCCTCATTCTAAGGTAAATAATAAGCCATTAATAGTTAAAATGAATGATTGTTTTGTCACAAAACGTCATTGGACTGATGTAATTCCTTGTTGTGTGACTGTTGAATTTCTTTCAGACCATTTCTGCTCTTTTGTCAAACATAGTGAGCGCCAAACGGTTTAAACTGTTGCCATCCACATTTGGCCGAATGCTGCTGTTTAATCGTCACATTTTCTGGAGTGACTCCTGTATTCTGTTATATTTCCCACATATCCTTTTATCTGTGTCTCTGCTTTAGATATGTGACTGCGTGCGCCTTCTCTCCCTGCGTGTTGATGTTTGTATCCGGCTCTATGGATAAGACGGTGAATATCTGGAGGATTGGAGATGGAAATGCTCAAGCATGTAAGCACACGCAGTCCATCTGCTTCTGTTGAACTGTAAACCACACATGAATACTGACACTGGTGTGTTCGCCCATCTGACCATTTTAAACAAATGTTCAACACTAGTCAAGCTGTAGGGTTATCGGCAGGTTTTGTATTTTTACACTGATGATCACATTCCCATAAGTTACAATTTAACTTCTAGGGTGTTTTCACACCTGAAAGTCCACACCAAGGTCCGAACCAAAGTTCATGTTTTGATGCATTTTATCCATTCGGTTGGTTTTGGTTTCACACTGCAGTTCTGCGAGCGCACTAAAGACCTTCCCTTGACGTACTTGTGTCCAGTCGTCATCAGTCCTGTGGGCTGCATCTTAACATTGATCGGTCTGTTAGCAGACGTGCGTCTGACGTCAGTGTGTTCGGCGGGTAACTTTGACAAGATGAATGAAGTGAACAGACGCATATGCTGTTATTGCTATGGCATTACTATCTGCAGTACAACTATACTCACACTAGTTCAAATTCACCAAATGATCATCCTCGTTCTGCCAACATTTTATCGGACAGGAAAGGAGGAGAAGACTCAGACCATATGTTACTTAAAAACCTTGTCTCCTCCTCTCCCTGTGTGCTACGACTCATTTTTCCTGCTATCTTCTGTGGCAGTTCTGGGAGTTCTGTCTTCTTCTGTTGTTTGGGGTCGGTGGGAACCACCGAAACTTTCGGTAAATGCAGGTCTGAAGGTCCGAACCATACAGACAATGCTCTCACACTAGCAACGATCCGAACCTTTGTTAAGTTTGAGCCGGAGAGACTGTGGTCCAAGGGAGGTTTCACACCTGTAACACTCACAGACATACACAGACAGAGAGAGAAAGAGAGAGAGAGAGAGAGAGAGAGAGAGACCAAACTGAAATGTCCGAAAGTCCAGACCAAACAAGCTAGGTGTGAAAACGCCCTTTGTATAACTTGGGTTCATGTTTGAGACGATGGTGTTAATCTTAATTAGATAATGTCATTATTTTGTAACAAGTCGTTATGTGTCTGCGTGAGCATGCAGTGATCGTGTTTCCGTGACCCACGGGTATGTTGGGTTCCCGCGTCCTGCAGGTCTAGATCACTGCCAGGCTGACAGATGGCACACAGTCCGGACATTAGACAGGCACCAGCTCAGAGAGGCAGACATCCAAACATAGATTACAGACACTATGAAGAATCACATTTTACAGCTCTGACAGAGCAGCTGCCGATCTGTTGTATAATGATCGTTTATGACTTAAAACAATAGTTCACCCCCCAAACATTCTGCCATTATTTACTCCTTAATCATGGCATTACAAACAATATCATAAAAACAGAGACATTTTGAAGAATGTTCACTCTTATTTTGCAAGTAACACATGACCACATCACATGACCACATCTACTGCCCCCAAAAGTCCAGTTTTATATACATTTCTTTTATTTTATATCAAATCTCTAGTACAGTCATGAACTGCAGTCTTTTTCAGTGGTCAAAAAGATAAGGGGTACCATGTAACTACAATAAAAATATAATAATAAATAACACACTTTTTCACTAAATAAACAATGATTCTTATTTTCATTTATATGCACCATTTAAAATATACAGGAAATATTAGGCCTAGATATTTTACTAAAACATTTTAATATATATATAGCCCTTTGAAGCTGCACTGAAACTATCATTTGGACCTTGAACCGTTTGGGGTCCATTGAAGTCCATAATATGGAGAAAAATCCTGGAATGTTTTTATCAAAAACCTTAATTTCTTTACAACTGAAGTAAAAAAAGACATGGACATTTTGGATGACATGGGGTGAGGAAATTATCAGCAAAAGTTTATTTAAAAGTGAACTAATAATTTGAGCCTTTTCTGTGAAACCGGGGGTATATCTCGAAATTCTGACTTTATATTACGCAATTGTACAAAAAAAAAGTACAATTGTGAGATGAAAAGCTGCAATTATCTTTTAAATTAAGCTTCCATAATAATTAACTATTTCCCCGCCTGTGACGTAATTTTCCGGCGTTCCATGTTTTCACTGTTATACGGTAGGGAGCGCTGTTACACATCTGAGCGAAGTAGTCACTGATTCACCAACAGACGTTTTTCTGGATTTTCGGGAGGATATTGGACCTTCACCTTTAATTTCTACTGAAGTCATAGGAGCTAATAAAACACCTCTGTCTGAACACTCGAATCATGAAACTAGTGAAATGAGACCGTCTTTAAGAAACATAATGGCCAAATAAAAGTGCATCAACGCCATTGTGGTAATTTTATATAGCCAGAAAAATTATCATGAATTTTTGATATGATCATACAACCCTAGTGCAGTTTCTCTCAGTGGAGTTACTGAATGTGTATGTACAGGCATCACGTATTAAACAGAAAGTCTTTACAATAAAATGGCATTCATTTGTGCTGAATGTCTTTTCACATTGACTCATTTTCTCTTTATTTTCCAGCTGAACCATTGAAAACGTCAGTCCAAGGTACTGTAAGAGCTTCTCACCATTAGCATTCACAAATAGAACAAAACAGACACACATTAGCCTAGATCTATATTAATTTTTATTAAATCAGCACATTAAAGATCAAATGGATGAGATATATTTGACTAAATGAGTTTGTTCATAGAACAAAAATCGGGATATTCTCATACACATCAGTCTGAGATCTGAGGTAGTTCATGAGTGAATCATGCTTTTGAGTCAAATCTTTTCAATGATTCGTTAAACTAAAGCAGCTCACAAAACTGTTCTGAATGATTCATAAACTACAAATCGCATTACAACAGCCCGTGTAGTTCTCAAGTCATTCAACAGAAAACATGTCTTTTTAAAGTGGTCCTATAATGCCCCTTTAAACTAGATGTAAAATAGGTCTCTGATGTCCCCAGATTGTGTATGTGAAGTTTAAGCTCAAATTACCTTTTTATAGCATGTTAAAATTGTCACTTTTGAAGAATAAGCAAAAAACGTGTTTTTGTGTGTCTCTTTAAATGCAAATGAGCTGCTGCTCCCCGCCCCCTTTCAAGAAGAGGGCGGAGCTTCAAGAGCTCATGTTAGCAGCTCTGATTACCTAACACAGACACACTGAAAATATCGAGAGTATATTATAGAGTATACTATATTTAATATTATAGAGTCGGACAATGATGGAGAGACTAAAGAAGAAAAGACAACATGTAGAATGAGACCGGACGCTTCTGAATGGATAGTTGATGAATTTATGAGTTAACGATCTTCAAGTCATTGATTAGCATATTCTGTCATGATAATCTATAAACCGCTGGTGTGGGAACTGTTGTGAGAAGAGCCAGAGAATATCTGCTGCATGAAGAGAGAATGGGGATAGTTTAGTTTAATTACGGTTATAACTCATGTTGTCAACTTGCTTTTATTACATGCTATTGCATTTGTGTATTAAATTGCAATAAATATGAAAGACGGATGACAGCTTGAGCGACTCCCAAATGTGCTCGACTACAACGACTCTTCCTCTCGTCTTCTCAGAGGTTTATGTAAATATTAGGGTTAGTGATTTAACTAACCCGTGAAGAAGCTTGTTGTAGTCCCTACCAGCCGTTTCTTGTAGTCCTTAAAAAGTGATTTCTGTAAAAAAAAAAAACTCTCTTTGCTTTTAACTTTGAGCGTTGATGTTGTTTATGCTCAAACAGCAAAATTACACACTAACTACAGTTGAAACTACTAACTACAGTTTAAAAAAAAGTCTAATCATATATTCAACCACCCCTTTAATATGTCTGATTCATAATGAGTTGAGATCAGATAAATGAGCTGATAGTAAGAGCATTTAAAGTGAACCAAGAATTTGCAAATAATGGAAACATCTTTATGACTTTGACATTTATCAACACACACAGAGTGGGTTTTAAAAATACAGAAAAAAAAAATTTCAGCCTGAATCATGGTTTGAAAGAACACATTTACAGAAATTAGTTAGATTTCTCATAGTTAGCTCCAATAGTGCTTTTTTGACTGTTTGATGTTGTCTTTACTCTGAAACTAAAGGAGACACATAAGCAGATTGGTTGTAATTTAATTATTTGTGCAGTGCTAGTTTTGATTAATATTCACTGCATTCACAATGTGAATGAATGTAGCATATAAACAAAAAATAAACAAGCCACATGTTTTTGATCTGTACAGGCACGTACATATGAATAATTCATCAGGCTGATAGCAGAAGCTTTGTTTGGGTTTGAAACGGAAGGGACACATTGTTTGTAACATAATGGGAGATGTTCAGCATTGAGGATGATAATAAAGCACTTCCTGTTTGTGTGTGGACAGGAAGGAAGCCACTGGGTTACTCCAGAACACTGGTCAGCGATTGGTCAGAGGAGGATGTGTGCGAGTGGCTCCGTGATGAAGGATTTGAAGCTCTGGTGGACACATTCAGGGCCCACAACATTGACAGGGCCGAACTTATGACCTTAAACACGGACACACTGACCACTGCTTTTAAAATTGGTGAGGAAACACACAAAACATTTAAAAACATTGTCTTTAATACTTTCTTAAAGGTTCTAAAAAGTAAGAAATCAGATGGACTTAAGACAGTTTTTTTTTAAAATAATTACCCAAAACACCTTAGAAACCACATGCTTAAAGTCCCCATGAAATCAAAGTGGAAGTTTTTTGTCTTTTTAGTATGAATATTGTAGCTTTACTGTTATCTGTAAGCTAATGTGCTCCAAAACAATTACATATTTAGAAGATATAAGCATTCAAAACTTAGTCTCTCACTTCCGCCACTATGGATCAATGACTTTGATGACATTACCCTGCACTTCAGATTCTCATCAGATTTTCTGACCAATCAAATGCTCTCTAGAATCTAAAGCCCCAGTCCAGAGCGGATCATGTGATCGAGTCGATCCAGAGACACGACAGCACAGAGCGGATCATGTGATCGAGTCGATCCAGAGACACGACAGCACAGAGCGGATCATGTGATCAAGTCGATCCAGAGACGACAGCACAGAGCAGATCATGTGATCGAGTCGATCCAGAGACACGACAGCACAGAGCGGATCATGTGATCGAGTCGGTCCAGAGACACGACAGCACAGAGCGGATCATGTGATCAAGTCGATCCAGAGACACGACAGTACAGAGCAGATCATGTGATCGAGTCGATCCAGAGACACGACAGCACAGAGCGGATCATCGAGTCGATCCAGAGACAAGACAGCACAGAGCGGATCATGTGATCGAGTCGGCCCAGAGACACGACAGCACAGAGCGGATCATGGGATCGAGTCGGTCCAGAGACACGACAGCACAGAGCGGATCATGTGATTGAGTTGGTCCAGAGACACGACAGCACAGAGCGGATCATGTGATCGAGTCGGTCCAGAGACACGACAGCACAGAGCGGATCATGCGATCGAGTCGGTCCAGAGACACGACAGCACTGAAAGGATCATGTGATCAAGTCGGCCCAGAGACAAGACAGCACAGAGCAGATCATGTGATCGAAGTCGATCCAGAGACACGACAGTACAGAGCAGATCATGTGATCGAGTCGATCCAGAGACACGACAGCACAGAGCAGATCATGTGATCGAGTCGCTCCAGAGACACGACAGCACAGAGCAGATCATGTGATCGAATCGGCCCAGAGACAAGACAGCACAGATCGGATCATGTGATCGAGTCGGTCTAGAGACACGACAGCACAGATCGGATCATGTGATCGAGTCGGCCCAGAGACACGACAGCACAGAGCGGATCATGTGATCGAGTCGGTCTAGAACACGACAGCACAGAGCGGATCATGTGATCGAGTCGGCCCAGAGACACGACAGCACAGAGCGGATCATGTGATCGAGTCGGCCCAGAGACACGACAGCACAGAGCAGATCATGTGATCGATTCGGTCCCAGAGACACGACAGCACAGAGCGGATCATGTGATCGAGTCGGTCAGAGACACGACAGCACAGAGCGGATCATGTGATCGAGTCGGTCTAGAGACACGACAGCACAGAGCGGATCATGTGATCGAGTCGGTCCAGAGACACGACAGCACAGAGCGGATCATGTGATCGAGTCGGTCCAGAGACACGACAGCACAGAGCGGATCATGTGATCGAGTCGGTCCAGAGACACGACAGCACAGAGCGGATCATGGGATCGAGTCGGTCCAGAGACAAGACAGCACAGAGCGGATCATGTGATCGAGTTGACAGACCAGAAAACGTATCGAACCCGTTTAAATTCTGCACAGAATGATACTTTAAAGCGATATGGAGGAGATTAGGAGGAGAAACGGTTGGAGATTAGGAGGAAACTGTGGCTTTACCGAGCTCAACTGAAACTGACCGCCGATCTGTGATATAAACGAAACACTAATTTAAAACTAAACACTATTTTTTAAAAGGGGAGGAGCTGTTTGATTTGTCCCGCCCTGTCTTCCTGTTTCAGTGGAAATGTCAACACATTGAACATCTTTCACATTGAAAGTTCATATTAAATAATGTAGTTGACTAATGTTAACAAATAAAACCTTATTTGTAAAGTGTTATTACGTTTTTAAACCCAACGGTTGGGTTTGGCCATATTTGACTCAAATATGGGTTGAAACAAACAGTTTTTCTCTAAACAAGCCAGGAAGATCAAGTAACACAACATAAAATCTTAAATGACAATTGAAATGTAATTGATATTGTTTTTAATGTAATATGCATTTTGGTATGCATATATAAATAATAAATGTTAATGATTCAATTCATTAGTAATCATTAAATTAATTATATTTCTACTTAGTAGAACCTCTATAACCTGAATGCATCAAACCGGTGGAAACCGCCTTTGGCTGATCCTGACTGTCAGCTGTAGGGAGTTGATTATGTTGGTTATTGAGTGATGCAGACTGCAGGTTTTTTTGTCTTTTGTTTGTCTGGTGGTTGTTCTGATGGGGTCCTCAGGAGGAGCGAGAGCTCTGTGCTAATGAATTGCATTTACAGAGGCGCTGCAGTCATCATAACCTGCTGCTGCTGTAATCTTCGAGTTGTTCCAGGCTTCACTCAAGAGTCTGACTGCATATTGATCACACATACAGCCCTGCGGAGGGAGGGTTAGTGCAGACCAGGCCATGATTCTCACACCTCTCTCTGAGAGAAACACATCTATCTGTGGGATCAGACAGGTGAGATTTCAGAGGCATGATGACCATCGTTAACATGCTAATGAGGGCAGTTATTTTTCAGTGGAACATTTTCTTCGGTAGCTTAATATGCAGAGACGACTACGGTGCATTCAAGTCCTCTCATTAAGTTCATATTTACGAGTTGAGAAGGCGTAATGTTGACGTTCAAATCACTTTGGTCGGAGTAAGACGGCGATGTACCTTTTCTACCAAAAATTCAGCAAGATTTTTAAGCTATACTCTTTTACAAAATGTTGAATAATAAATAATATGCATCAGTAGTGTGTTTTGCTTATGTTCTAAATTAATTTAAGAAGGTGCATATAGACCGTATTTCAGCGCTGCTGAGCACATATCATTCCACAGCATGAAGTTAAGATCATACAGAAAGGCAAAAAGGTTTGGGGTGTTCAGGGAGTTGAATGAGATGTTTGAAGGTGATCTTTGGGATCGGGAATTTAAATCAATGTAGAACAAAGGAGCAAATCCAAGGGACTCTTCATCAAATTATTAAAAAGCCTTTATTTAACTGGCTTATGACTGTCTTAACTATTTTAAGTTTAAGACTGCCAAAAGTCTGATTTTTAGGGAAGGGAACCCGCAACAAACTATTGCTTCATAGACATAATATAACCAGGTATAAATCACACAAAAACAGTCAGGTAATAAACATGTGTTCTTGAAACTTTATCTAAACACAAAAAAACAAAAAACAAAACTAAACATTAACAAACCAAACAAATTATCCCAAAATGTATACTGACAAACAAGACACACAATGACCATACAAGAAGTATCAGGCTTGGGTATAAATACCAGTCTTTGTAAGTTTTGGTTGGTGAGCAACCAGCCAGGCTACGATGGACACAATATTGTTCAGGATAAAAAAATAGGTAGGATACAGTCCATAGATGCCAGAGACCAGTTGGTGAAAACGTAGATGATGGTGAACGTGTAGGTATTCCTTACGATCCCTTGTGCTTAAGATCCAAAAGATCCACAAGGCAAATAACCTCAACAGCCAACAAAATGGCGCTTCAAGCAATCTCAAAAAGTGGTGTGAATGCTCGGGTGCAAAGAGTCCTTCTACAGCAGAAAATATAAACTAAACATTAATAGTGAAACCATTTAGCAACCAATCTCAAATACCAAAATCACCCCAGAAAACATGAAGAAAAGAAAAGCAAATACTCCTTACTTTGACTGAGCTTAAAACCAAAGTTTCCCAATCAGGACTCAAAGTAGTTTGTGGCCACACAGCAGGTAAGCCATGCTTCCTCTGTCCAACAAATCTGGCTAACTCTACTACCCACCTGGGTATATACCACCTCCTAAAGCACCCTGGTGCCTCTGGTGGTGTGTAGTAGTAGTACCCTCAATAGGGGTAAACATAGTAACAGTCCTGAGTCTGTTACATGCTATTTCATTATGAAAAAATTAAGATTATACGTATTTATGAATGAACCACTCTTTTTTAAATCTTCCTGGTCTATTGACATTTATGATATCCACTTCAATGCTTATGATAACTTTCGTTAACTCTACAATAAGTTAATCCACTCAACCAGCTAATTACTCTTCGACAGCCATGCCATGGAAATATACAGAGCTACAGCAAAATGGAACACAAAAATCTAAATATGGCCGCCACTTAAAGCTACGTCACACTGCATTGCATGCTGGGGTGGCACCGCTATTAACTCTTTCCCTGCCATCATTTTTCAATAAAGTTGCCAGCATTTTCACAGAAATTTCATGGATATTTTGTTTTATGAATATCTGAACATGCAATATATCAAAAGAAAGAACAGAGCCTTTGCTTTTCAACAAATCAGCCTGTTTTATTCTAGCTTCATGTATTCTTTTTTTATCAACACTTGAATGTGGGTAAGTTTCATAATGTTTTGAGCAAAAAGCTGAGAAAATCATGTTGTCATCCATAAATGTTGGATTCACATCCAGATCAGATTTAGAGCGAAGATCAAAACACAGATGGAGTAGATGGAGTCCATCAACTAAACCCTCACAGTCCTAGAGCTCGTCCTGGGGCGACATTAGGCAGTTTTGATTTATATGCTGTTTCATGTTGATGATCACATTATTTTACATATGCATCTTTTTTACTTATGATATTGCTTGTTTCTGCTTCTTTTTCACATGTGTGTTTGATCAGGAGATTCTGTTCTCATTCAGGAGATGTGTAATAGCGCCCCCTACTGTATGTCAGTGAAAACACGGAAAGCCGAAAAATTCTGTGAGGGAAAGAGTTAAAGGACAACTCTGGTGAAAAATGAACCTATAGGGGTAATTAACACATGGTTACCGAGCAGATCGTTCTCTGGGATGCGTGATCGTTCTCTAAGTGAGCTGGTCGATGGAATTAAGTTTGTGAATTATTTTTTTTTTGTGAGTTTTTAATTATTTTTATTTATTTATTTATTTTCTCTGTTGCGTTCAGTTATTTCTTCCGGAAACAATGGACCATATGAGATTCCAAGTCACAGTTCATCACTTAGCACAGCATTCGTGGCTCGACTCGTTGAGACTGATTTCCAAGATGGCTCCTGTCTGTATGCGCGTAATGTACTGTCTTTATAAAGCATCTTCTTATTAAACTGTTTGTACACTTACAAAGTTCTCAATGCTTCGGTTTGCATGTAGGGACCCTCATTATGCTATATTTTGAGCCTTGTTAGTGGTATTAACTAGTGATTTAATTGTACGTATTCTGTGCCCAATAAACTAGCATTATCAGCTAATCTGTTTTAAGAGATAAAACTCTTTACATTCGATTTTCATGAAAACGCATCCCAGAGAACGATCTGCTCGGTAACCATGTGTTAATTACCCCTATAGGTTCATTTTTCACCATAGTTGTCCTTTAAGAAGATCACCTTCTGCAACCGATGCTGAAATTATGAGTTACCTGCTTACATTTTGTTTTGTTTTGCCTTTAATTGAAATATTCACATTCTTCATTGTATAGTTTGCAGGGACGAGAGAAGCTATTTTATTGCATTGCATGATAATTTAATGTTTTCACTTTAGTTTTGCAGAATTCCGTTCACAAAACCAGTGATATTTTATGTTAGTAAGTGTTGTTAAAAATGTGTGGTCTGTTGTGGATTGGGTGTGATGGGCCGCTCTGTGCCAGAAAGTCCAGGAGCACTTTTTAGTCCCAGTCTGCCCCTGTTAATGTCAGTTGCACTAGTTCTATACATGGCAACAGTAGCAAAATTCCTCTGCAAACAGCAAAACCATGTTGCATTGCAGTGGGTCATTTACAGAAGCTGAACATTGTGCTTAGCATTTCTCTGTCCTGCAGAGTCGGTGGGTCTCCGGGTTCGAGTCTTGAGGAAGATCAAGGATTGAGATCTTCACTGCCGGACTCTGCTGACGGGTCCAATCTCTGTCCAATCACCAGAGAGCTCATGAAGGACCCTGTCATTGCTGCAGGTCGGTGTAGGATTGAAGTTAGTATATACTAATTAATACTTAAAATTTTCAAGAGTTGATTCAATGTGCATGTCATTCCTGTTTACTCAAAGTCCAAACTAAATCAGTTTGTGAAATCGCAAAGCAATATACTTCTGTTTAACCCATGCGTGTTTTTAACAGATGGATATTCCTATGAAAGGGAGGCGATCGAGAGCTGGATCAACACTCCCAATCGCTCAAGCCCGATGACTAGCTTGCCTTTACAAACCACTAAACTGACCACCAACAGAAGCTTGAAGATGGCCATACAGCGCTGGAAGTTCAGCCAGTGACTGCAGTTTGCTTTGTGTAAATGTGGCCGATTTTTTTTAATAGATAGAAAAGGTCTCGTCTTCAGTGCTGATTATTCTCAATTTATTCAAATTGACAACATTAAACATCAAAACTTAAACCTAGAGTTAGTGATGGGTGTTTTCTAATCTCTGCTTTGTGAAGTCAAGTCACCTTTATTTATACAGTGAAGCTTCGAAACTTTTGCTTCAAACCAGTGATTAAGAGTGCGTATCAAACTGCCCAAAGTCGCGTGATTTCCTTAAACAAGGCTTTGTTGCATCACTGTTTTGAAACCTTTAGAAAGTTCAATAGTTTGTGCGAGGGGGGGCGATGATCTATATAGTTTTTTTACCCGATCTTGAATCAGTTTTAGTCATTCGTTGACATTTTTAAAGTTGTAGTTAAAGGGTTAGTTCACCCAAAAATAAAAATGATCCCATAATGTACTCGCCCTCAAGCCATTCTAGGTGTGTATGACTTTCTTCTTTCAGACGAATATAATCAGAGTCATATAAAAATCTTCTGAGCTTTATAATGGCAGTGAATGGCTGTTTCTGTTTTGAAGGCCATAAAAATGCATCTATCTATCATAAAAGTGATCCATGCGTCTCCGGGGGGTTAATAAATGCCTTCTGAAGCAACGCGATGCGTTGCTATAGTATTTTTTCATGTGGGAAGCACATCATATTTTCATTTTTCTGTGAACTATCCCTTTAAACTTTTATAGTGGTGAATAAGAGACATTAAGTATTTGTCGTGTTCCCATTTGCTGGAATGACAAAAGAAAAACAATAGTGTTTTCACAACTTTCAAAAGAGGACTTTTTTTTGGTCAATTTTACTGCCACTCCCCACAGCAGGCGAAACAACACCCTCAAACCTGCGGTAACTAATAGTTGTTGTTGTTGTTGTTATTTTTTTGTAATTTGATGCAAAGTATAGTGTTATAAATGTAGATTAATTTCTTTAAAAAATGAAAATATAAAAAAATTAGGAGTATTTACGATACTAATGACCGTTAAAACTCCCTCCCTTACGTCACTAGGTGGAAATATTTGCATAATGCCGCCCAAATGCACACGCAAAGAAAGAAGGCGTGGCTTCAATTGACAGTTGTTGTCGCCGCCATTTTGTGGAGACGCTGTGTGTTTGTAATATGGCTTGTAATCGAAAGCAAACACAGCCCTTTATTTGGCCTTCCTGGACGCAATTAGTAAACGGTGGTTAATATTTATTAACAACACTGTTCCAGAACAGTACAACCGAAATGCCCGTGTGTGCAGCGGAGGACAGTTTGCTGAACCTGGGAGAGTACAAGGCCGGATGTGGACAATCGGGTAATCTGGCGCTTACGAATCAGAGCCTTGTAAGTAAGTATGTTTTATTATTTGCTAAAGTATTATTTGCTGTTGACGGAGTTTTTTGCTGTGTAGAGTAACTCGTAGTGTTTGTCGTACTTGCGATCTGAAGTGCTGAGATTTATGCTTTTGTTTATATATTTATATTTATATATTTATGTTTACAGGCATAGTGTCCTCTGTTCTCCGCTTATAACTTGTGTTGAAAAGATGACAAACATGCAGTAGATGTGTTGTTTCACACTGGCCGCTCAATCACAGCTGACGCTGCGCGTGCACATTGTGCTTTCAAACTGGCGGCGTTTAGTCACGTGACGCTGATTCGAGGCTTGTGTACTATATGAGGATAAATGTAAAGGAGGATCAGGTTCCGATCGATCTGCTTGGTCATCTGCACCTTCAGATTCCGAGTCGTGCTCGAACTGATACGGGAAAATCATATATTGTAAAAAAAATAATAATAATATGGACGTAGTGTCCGTGACGTCACCAATCGCCATTGGCAGCTAAAATGCCCAACTTTACAGCACACTAAAACGTGTTTACAGCCTGGTACGAATTGTGGTTTTGATCTATTCGGCTAATTTTGCCCTTCATGACACCAGTGAGGTGGTGATTTTTTTTACCTCATTCGTTTACATTATATAAATATAAAGTTCTGCATAATTAAGGCAAGGCAAGGTTAGATATATAGCACATTTCATACACAATGGCAATTAAAAGTGCTTTACATAGAAAATGAAATTAAAATAGTGATAACATATGCATGTCAATGTGAAAAATACGAGAACCATGTGTAAGAATTAAAAATAAAAACAGGATAATTAAAACAGTTGTAAAGAGAATTTTAAAAATAAGAAGAAATAGAAATATACAGTTGTAAAGATAATTAAAAAGAATAAAATGATTATATATAGATAAAAAATAAAATAAAGATGATGCATAGATTAGATAAGAGCGAATCAGTCGGACGTACAGTGGCACACAGTGCTCATTCAGTAAATGCACAGCTGGACAGTAGGGGTGGGAATCACAGGTCAACACACGATACGATAATATCACAGTATTTTGCCCACGATAGCGATATATCACGATACCAGCGATTCTGTGACAGATGATATATTGCAAGAAAATCACTCACGATATATCACAATATCATTTTGTAAATGGAAAAAAGCGTCAAAAAAGTCATATGATCATGTATTTCATTATTAAAACTAAATAATTTAATCTTTTGAAATAGCAGTAAAGTATAGAAAGTGCATATAAAGCCATCAAACAGTTTTCTGTGACTAAATGATATATAATAAAGAAAGGTCACTATCTGTAACTTATTCATAGCAGCAACATTTCATATTTGGAAATTGCAAAATTCTGTGACACTACTAAAAATGTGAAAAAACACCCAGTATAAAACCTTATATAATAAAATATGGTCACATTTGAGTACCAAGTGTGTTACCCAATCAGGAACCTGCTTACTGCTGTCAAGTGACGTGATGACAAACCCTGCATAATTAAAAATATATTGATATACTGATATTTTGTCACAAAATTTAGTTTTAATGCTTTTCAGTTGATAATGTAGTTGTTTATAGCTAAAATATGTGGTTTATTTATAAAGACAGCGCCTATATATAAAAAAAAAATAATCTTGTGTTTTTGGAGTTGTGAGATCCAGGCGATCAGCGCTCGTTAACCCCTCGCGTTTGGTGAAGCGCCACCACAGGAAGTCTGGGGGTACTGCCACTCCGGGAAGCCAAAGCGGTAAACAGCCACAATATAGCATGAATTTAAATATTCTGATAAAATATCGATACTTGGAGCCAGAGTATCGATAACGTCTTGCGGCCGGAAATATTGCGATAAATTGGCGTATCGATTTTTTTGTCCCTCACGATGAATCTGTATTTAAACTGGGTCATTAATGTTGTGGAAATGTGAATTTTTTTTTGAATTTGGTGCCTTCTAGACTGAGAAAACACAGAAAATGTATTTTTGTCTCATGGGGATGAAAGGCAACAATTCCCAGAATGCACTTCGCTGCCCGAGGCTGCTCTAGGCACGGCTACTGGATCACTTGCCCACCGCATTCATTTTCATAAAATCAGTTCAGTTAGAGACACTACAATTAAAAACTGAACGTGTCTGTTCGATATAAAGCGAGTGAGCCGATTGAGTGTCACGGCACAAACACAGCAGGAGTTAGGATAACATTCATCACATGAGCGGAGGTAATCGCGGGATTAGCGGCTGCATTCACAGCGCGTGATCAGTCTGGCGCATTTTCAGTTCATATCTTTGAAAGCTTAACTTTCATAGGAAGCTCATTTGAACAGTTGATACACTCACTTTGCTCTCCACCGCTCCGTTTACATGAATCTCTGCAGCTCCCGAGCCGAGTGCTGTGAGTGTGATGTTGAAAACATGTGGAAATAGCGCCTCCTGCTGGCTGTAGTCTTCAGCCTCTGGACAAAAACTCCTCCGATGACGCAAATATTCTACCAGGAATTTTTCCAGAAATAAAATACATAATTATCTCGTCTCAGGGTCATATATGGGGGGAAAGTACGATAATTTGAATATACTCCTGGGTTTCTACTGATACAAAGCTTAATGCTAATTGCTGAAGTAACCCTTTAATGGCGTGGCCACTTTGAGTGACCACTTTCCCGAATCAGTTCTCACACAGAAACTGCGGTAAACACTCAAAATGTGAAGTGTTTATATTTATGACATATGATACAGTTAAACAACATCACACAACCAAGTGTCCTCGCTGTTTTCCTGAATACCATCACGGCTGAAAATGACACTTGATTTCATATGACAGCTCAATAAACAATTAATTCACATTAAATCACTTACATTTTAGATGCAATATTGATTGTTTTTTTTCTGTTTCAGCAGCGAAAATATTTCCAAACAAAGATCACAGCAGAACTGTAACGCATCTCACAGCAACAGTGTGTTACTGAACGATTCAGCGTTTGAATGAATCGGTTGAATCAAAGATTCAATGACCTGTTCGTAAACAACTTCCTCATTCTTGAATGAATCAGCCGTTTGAACGAATCGACTCAATGACTCACTCATTCAGACGGTCCCCTACCGCCTCCTACTCGTGGTTAAGTTGCATGTTTAAACATGTTCCAACATTTCTTATTTGTTTATTCAAAAATACAAATCTCATAACATTATTTAATGCATGTTTTTTTTTTTTAAGCCTTCACGGAAGTAAACGCTTGTCAATTGAGTGGCCGGACTCTATGTACAAATGAAATCTACGAGAGTCTGGTAAGACCAGGCTATAAACAATTTTTCAGTGTAAAATATTTAATTTGATTGGTAACAGCCCTATAGTGTCTTATTTTAATTTAATGTATAGATTAAATCTAAGAATATAATATGAAACCTGAAGCATAGCCTATATTTAATAAGGTGGGGGGTTATAATGCTTTTGTTCTTTAGGCCTATTTATTTTTTGTTTACACATTAAGGCTGCTACGGAAACCCTGAACCGCAAAGTAAAAAAATCTAAAAAAAAAAGTAGAATTTCGAGATTAAAGTCGAAATGTTTGGAGAATAAAGTCGAAATGTTTGGAGAATAAAGTCGAAATGTTTGGAGAATAAAGTCAAATGTTTGGAGAATAAAGTCGAAATGTTTGGAGAATAAAGTCGAAATGTTTGGAGAATAAAGGCGTTATATTTTTTAGTAGCCTAGCTAAAGAACTGCTCGGATTCTCACGAAATGTGATGTGGTTGAAAGTGTATTTCACCAATAATGACCCGAAAGTCATTGCAACGTATTTTATTGAGACAGTAAAGAAGAGAGAAGGATCCGTTCCGATAGTGGGACTGAAAACATATGGAGCAGATGCAGATCTATCTTCGACGAGATGCTATGGCAATTAACACTGCATTATTCATATAAATATAGAAATACCCCAAAATGGCTTGAAAAATACACATTAACCATATATGATCACATCGTGTGTTAATTGTCGAAATGTTTCTGCTTTTTATAAAATTTAGCTGGATGATTTTTTTCCATTTACAAGTAGTCATCATATCACTACTTCTAGACCGTTTATTCGTTCTGCGTGAGAGCACCTGCGGCTTTAAACTGTCGGAGTTACACTACATAAGGCTCACATCTCATTTTGGATAAGAATAATCCAAATCCGTCAGGTCATGCATATCTGTCTCTCTGAATTTAAATCTAGATTTATCCACATTGACCCATAGAAATATTTTACGTGAACACATCCGAAAAAGTGCGTGATTTTAAGATGTACTCTGAGGACAGATATTAATGTATAAGATAATATTGATAAAAGGGTTTATTTAATTATATTCACAATCACAGCAGTTTAGGCCTATAATCATTCTTCTTGAGCCTCGCTAGGCGCTCGCAGTTTGAAAACTCCTGTTTGTAATTTTGACTTTATTCTCAAAATATTTCGACTTTATTCTCGAAACATTTCGTCTTTATTCTCGCAACATTTCGTCTTTATTCTCGAAACATTTCGTCTTTAATCTCGAAACATTTCGTCTTTAATCTCGAAACATTTCGACTTTATTCTCGAAACATTTCGACTTTATTCTCGAAACATTTCGACTTTATTCTCGAAACATTTGACTTAATTCTCGAAACATTTCGACTTTATTCTCGAAACATTTCGACTTTATTCTCGAAACATTTCGACTTTATTCTCGAAACATTTCGACTTTATTCTCGAAACATTTCGACTTTATTCTCGAAATTCTAGATTTTTTTTTTTTACAGATTTTTTTTTTTACTTTGCGGTTCAGGGCTTCCGTAGGCTGCAACTATCGATAATTTTAGTAATCGAGTATTCTACCAATTATTCCATCGAGTAATCAGATATGAAATACTTTTTCTTTATTAAAGTGCAATACTAAATATACAATAGAAAATAAGACTAATTTAAGTGTTATTGCTGAAATTTCATACATTAATATCTGTGAAAAAAACTAAACCAATTCAGTGCATTCAATTGCCATATTATATTCAAAATGCAAATACAAATATATAAATAAAAATATAAAATATATATTTTTAAATTGCTTTAAAAAGGCTTTACCTTTAAATGCTCTATATCTCTTTACAGAAATATTATTTTCTACTTAACTATAATTTTGTTATTTTACTAGCCCAACTAATGACTCATCCGTCCGTCATGGAGCTATTGCATTTTGATTTTGCATATTGTTTTTTAAACATTCATTCGTGTAGTTCACATTACCACTTTACAATATTTCAAAAACATCATTTATTTTGCAGCCCTTGTACAAAATTAAAAAATTTAAGTTAAATGCCGTGTAAGACATGTAACAAAGACGAGGCTAACAATGTGAAGATCAATAATTAGTGTAGCCTGCCTGACACAGCGTTTCCACAGACTAAAACACGTCACATCTCTGGCACAGACTACAGTATTTAAAATAGCATATATGCATTATAGTGTTGTCACGATACCAAAATTATGACTTCGATATGATACCAGACTAAAATACCTCGATACCGATTAGGGATGGGCATTCGATTACATTTTCTTAGTCGATCGTCGGGAGAATTAACGATCGACTATCGATTAATCATTAATATTTTTTATAATAAAATTAATTATTTAACTTTTATAATTCAAAAATGAAATGAATAAAAAAATACAGCGTGTTTTTCCTCGATGAGACCTTTATTTCAAGATCAACTTGTGGCAGACAGATAAACTACGCTCAGTTAGGCAAACCGAACATATATTTTTCATAGCCTACGTTAATGTTATGTTTCCATGGCTGCGAGGTAACATTTAATTGCAAACCTATTATTTATTTTGTAAATAAAGCATTGTGCTTCACTCCTGTCATAATATTCACGTAAAGCAGCATTCAATTTAAAAACTTTTGGGCGACCACCGCGGTGCTACACAGCTGGCGCTCTATCACCGGCGAAGTGGATGTCACGTTCACCGGCACAGATCTAGACCACCGCTGTGGTAAGAAAAACTGCCACCATCACGCATGTTTTGTGCTAAATATAAGCATGTTGACATGATCTGGGGTCAGATGTGACCGGCCGCAACCTTGTGACAGTCAGTCCAGCTGCGAAAACACCCGCTCTGAGGGGACTGGCGTTACCGGGATGCACAGACCTCGCGCTAACTTGGCCAGCCTGGGAAAACTTATTCCGTTCACTTTTTACCAGTCTGTGCAATTCAATATAGGCTACGTTTTCTATAACCCTCTGTCTGATGAAAGCGCAGGTGCGAGCGTTCTGATGGATTTTTTCCTTAATGACAGAGGAAACGACTCAGAACGCTCCGTCTTGTTAGCCATGCAGATAAGAGCAAGACATAATTAAAACTATAAACTGTCTACTTTTATTTGTGTAGGCCTAGACTCTCAATAACAAGAGCCGTGGATTAAGGAAACGGGTTATTTTGCATGCGCTGCTCTCCGTCCAAACGCCGTCTTCATTTCAAAAATGTATTTTGTTTATTAAACGCAAAGTTTTTAATTTAAAAAGCATTTCTAAATTCAGTTTATATTTTCAACAAACAAAATTTCAAGCCAAAATAACGAAATGATTTAAAAAAACAAAAACAAAAAAATGAAAAGTTACCACCATACAAATTCAAACATTTCCCTCTTTTAATTTTAATAAATGCTTGAATAACAGGCCTATGTCTCCTTCCATTAAATAATGGCTATTGCGGTGGCTGGGATATAAACCTACTAACTTATGTGGCATCATTTTTGAATGAATAACGTTTTCGTCGCATCGGTTAATGGAAATGCAATTATTTCGTAATAGTTTTTTATCGACATTTAGAAAATATCGCTAAATGTATAAGTTAAATAGGCCTATTTATAAATATAAGTTTTGCAAATATGTAGGCCAAAGGGTATTTTTCCATCTCGTCTATGACTTATGAAAAAGACTCCCATACACCAGACTTGCCTGACGTGGGTTTCTTAGCTGTAAACTGAGCATTTTCCAGTCCTTCGAGGACACTGCATCCACACTTTGCTCTGCCATATTCTGCTGTCAGTCATCGACAACCTGCCTGTTCTTTCTGAGGGCCGTATATTTACATTATATTTATTGCCCTATTTTATATACAGTGCAGGCTGTATATAAGATTAAGTAAAGCAGATATTGCTGTTCTGAAAGGACGCCGGGAACGTGATATTGATTGACCGACCGCTCCCACTCAAATTACACCAGAGTTACCAACCCCTACCGTGTTGTAGTCGGAAATGTAATCCCGCGGCGCAAAATATCTGGTCGGTTCCCGCGGGACAGCCGCGGGAGTGCAGACCTCTACTTCGATGCCAGCCTCGCATTGAGTGTAATTGCTGCCACACAGTGAAATTTATTTAATTGCTGACTGACACTACGCAACGCAACCTGCATTAGATAAAATAAAAAAAATGCATTAGATTATTTGATAACAAATTAACGTGATCGACGAAATTCTTAACGATCAATTATCGATCGTCGATTAATCATGCCCATCCCTATTAGGAGACATAGGCCTATTATTTTACTGACTGTCGTTAAGAATTCAAATTTCTGTTGCTTTCTTTGTCATTCGCTGCGGGTATATATTTAACTCTTCTGCTTCCAGTGTTTAGTGAATGGTGCAAGCAGAGCTCTCTGTGTTATCTGGTAATGTTTTTGGGAAAGTATGCATGTTGAATCTGAAATACTCGATATTCACGATATTTTCACATTTTAAATCGTCGTTATTGCGATATTATCGCTTATTCGATATCGCCCAGCTCGAACTAGAAGCATATCTTAACTTTAATGTTACATTTATCATGTGAACTACTTATATACAGCATGTTATATGCTTGTGTGTTTGGGACAGAGGGGAACACGGTCGCATCTGCGCGAGACAAACACTGCCAGTGTGCAGACCTATCTCATGAAATGGCGTATGACACGCCAATTCGTATGCCATTTTGGCGTGCTATCAAGATGCATAATCGCTTTTTAGTGTGTTTATCAACTCTTGTTTCATTATATCCCCCTACACGGCCCCTTCCCCTAAACCTACCACACACACACACACACACACGCGTTTGTTTTTGTGAAATGTGGGGACATTCCATAGGCGTAATGCATTTCATACTGTACAAACCGTATTTTCTATCCCCCTACACTGACCCTGCCCCTAAACCTACCCATCACACACACACACACACTCACACACACACACACACACACACACACACACACACACACACACTGCCCCTGCCCCTAAACCTACCCATCACAGGAGACTGCTCAGTTTACTTTCTGTAAAAAAACCTCATCCTGTGTGATTTATAAGCATTTTGAAAAGTGAGGAGATGGGGAACGTCCTCATATTTCACCCTCTTTTTGTAATATCTATGTCATACCCATGTCATTATACACATTTGTGTCCTGATATTTCACAAAAACATGCCCACACACACACACACACACACACACACACACACACACACACACACACACACACACACACACACAGAGCCCCTAAACCTACCCATCACTCTGCGGGTACCGGATATACTCCGGAGTCGGTACTACAGAAATGCTGCTATCGTCAGATTTTTTACATTTCAGAACCCACTTGGTACCGAAGTACCGGTACTTGTGACATCCCTAATCTGAACTATCTCATCCAAATTACAGTGAAACACTTCACAGCGATTAATAATAATGAAGAAACCATTTTTCCAGTGGGGTTTTTATTTCCCGTAGATGAGCATGGCAGAAATGAATTAATTTTTAATACAGAATATGCAAGTAACAGATCACAACTCATGAGGCACCAATTGCAGAAAAAAATATATATATACACATTTCAAAGAACATCTCAAACGCATCACTTTTATAGCTTGAATTACATTTTTCTCCAATTCCTTCACATAAACTTTAGCATGCGCTCAAACTCAAATGGCCTCCATAGTTTCATATTCATAAAACATATTTCTGTTTCATATCTCTCTTAAAAGTAGCTGTGCAAAAATAACTATGTAAAATATATTGCTTTGACAGTTACCAAGCCGGAGGCGCCGCAAATAAATTAACCTAGACGGGAATAACAAGCAGGAAAGAACGTTTCGACATTGAAGGGTAAATTCAAATGTAATATACAAACATACAAACAGACCAGATACAAGTTTAATAACCGCAAACGTGTCAAACAAAAATGCATAAACTCAAAGTACACTTTTTCTGTAGATTAACGGTCTTCACGTTAAAGGTGGAAAACACATATTTACATTTAGTGGAGGGAGTCCTTCAGTGCCGTGACCTCACCGTCCCTCCCATGATTCAGTGCAGTCATGTGACGCAGTGATCGAGCCCCGCCTCAAACGCGCACGGCTCATCACGGTCCCTTTTGAAGGGCATAAACATAGCCATCGTGGATGCTCAGGCAAAACGAGTAGAAACAGTCACGAATCAGCTGATAACTGCACCGGCTTAGCCAATTAACACACGTCTGAACCTCACAATACAAATGTTACGCTTTCATACATTTCTGAATGAATTTGAGTATTTATATCACTATATTTTCTCATGATCTTTCCACCCTTTTGATCTAATAAGTTTTGTAGACAAATATAAATTGTGCCTACATACTTTATAAAACTTAGTTTATAAAAAAAAAAAAAAAACTATTGGATGAGCTGAAACATTTTTACAATATGGAAAATAGCAATAATGAAGAAATAAGTATGTGGGTCCAAAGTTTTTGACTGTATATTGTTTGTAAATCTACGCTTGTAGCACTTCCACTCAACAGTTTGAGTCGGTAAGACTTTTAAAATGTTTTTCAATGAAGCCATAATGAACTTATAATGTGAAATATGCACATTATTTAATAGTATTGCATTATTATTGTAAGTTCATCTTGTAATAATTTTCTTAATGTAATAAAATATTGAGCTCAATTACATTATAAACTTACATAAATGCAATGGCTTTTAAAACATACAAATAGTATTTCTTTCCAGTACATTTAAAAATTAAATCCAGTCTGTGAAATGTTCATGCAAGTATTATTATTATAAGGTTATAGATTATAATATATATTTTTAAATGTACTGTACAGGAGTAGCAATGCTTAAATATAATTGCATGAATATTTAAAGGTTGTAGTTTTAAGACTTTTTAAAAATGTACTGTAAGAGAATACTAATATGTTTTATGGTTTAAAAGCTATGTGATATATTTCTCAATGTAAAAATTATTACATTATGAGCTCAAGTTTTTTATTTTAAGACTATTATATTATGAACATTATTACAATAATAATTATGTGCTGTTTTTACATTGAGTTGCTATAAAGTCTCACTAAGGCTGCATTTATTTGATCAAAAATATAACATCTTTACTTTCAATCAAATAAATGCATGCCTTTCTTACCGACACCAAACTTTTGAACGGATATATATATATATATATATATATATTTATATGTGTGTGTTCTCGAGGGGTTGTTGCATATGAACGTCCTAAACATTAGACTCTATGAAGGATCTCTTTGGTTTGATTGACGCTACATGAATGGAGGTGTTGTCTCGAGCTAAACCGGGCTGCTTCTGCATACTGTCTGTGAATGAATGAGCCATGGCCAGAACCGGTTTGGTTTCTTTATGGCAGAACTCTTTAGCATGCAGACTCCCGTTGTGCAGGCCGCCCATCGCAGGACCCTTGAGCTGCTCATAATAAGAGCCGGACGGTTTGGCGTACACGATCTCGCTCGTCAGACCGGCAGAGGCTACCAGACCTTCGGTGGAGTGACCCTGCCAACCGCGAGGCGCCGGCTGCTGAAATCGAGCCGTTTTGTCCATGATTCCCATGAACGGTCGAGGTTTATATTCCACAGAGCCCGTCTGGCTGATTTTGGGTTTGTCCTTGGTGCGCACGTCCGGGCCTTTGTCTGATAAACTGCTGCTGGACGCCAGGCTGCTGGTGGAGCTGGAAACCCTCATGCTGGTGTCTTTTCTGAGCTCCTGACCTTGAGCTCCAGAGGTCACGGACAGGGTCGTCCCGTCTAGAGATGAGTGCACTTGGACATGATGAAGATCCTCGATTTCGTGGCGTCCTGCATCGTCGTTGGCGGGGGGTAACGGGCTGATATCGATGCCCGGTCCGGCCTTGAGCACGCTGGAAATATGACGGCTAGGGATCGGGCTGGAGGGCGCGTATTGCGACTGGCTTTTGGTGTTTGTTGGTCGTGCAGAACCCACCTGTATCGATCCGAGGTGCTGGTTGGTTTTCACAATCTGTGCCTGTTTGCTTGGCTGCAAAATGAGGCTCTTTTGAGCCACGGACTCCCTGTGTGGATGTCGGAGGCTTTGTTTGTGAGGCGGTGAAACCGAGCGGCCGTTAGAAGTCCTGTTTAGCGAGTAGATACTCTGAGACCAGGCCTCGGAGTCCTCATCCTCATCCTCGTCCTCATCGATGCGCTCCGTCTCGTCCTCCTCTCGATCTGCATGCTCCTGGTCCGCCGGCGGGTTGGACAGCCCTTGTTGTTTGCTCTGGCTGCGCTGCATCTGCTTACACTCATCCTCCACGCGTGCCAGCAGACGGCAGATCTCGCGGTTGTTCGGGCAGAGCTTGGTCGCCTCGTGCAGGTCTGCTAACGCTGCTGTGAACTGTCTGTGAGCACAGAGAGAGAATTGTAAGGAAAACTGGGAATGGTCATGCAAATGGTTGAGTCTTTGTAAGAGAGCCAGGAAAATTAAGACGGTAGATCTTCAAAACAATACTCAACAATTGGGTTCAGTAGTCAATAATGTATCATGTTTATGGTATGGAATGAAGTATATTATGGTAACACTTTACAATAAGGTTTCATTAGTTCTCATGTTCATGTAGTACTGCACTTCCACAGTGTTAACCAGCACATTTTTGATTTTGTTCATATTTATTCTGTAGACAGACAAACATAAATAATAATGAAATCCAAAATATGAAATAACATGTATATTTACAGAGTTGTCCACTATATTGTAGCGGAGGGTAAAAGACAATTTTCACCTGAGATTTGGAGCTAAATTAGAGGGGTGTTAAAATGACATTTCCGTTTGGTGTTTTCATTTTAAAGGCCCTCGGTGGTTCAATCCCACAGATATTGAGATCTTAAAGCGGCTCCTTGAGTAAATTGGTAAATTGTACACATTTTCAGTGGTCAAAAAAACAAACTTGGGTCACTTTGCATACAGCTGATACTTTTTTTCTTTTAAAGAGGAATATCTGAAGAACAAATGTTGAAACTAGAAATGTATCTTGTGCTTTTCTATCATCTCAATAACATGAAAATTGGCTCCAATCAGGTGAAAATTGTCATTTTGACCCCTCCCTCTCACTGGGTCTGTACTTCTGCCTACGTCAGGCATAATGAGGGCGCGTTGCAGAGCTAGTGCAAGATGAGCATTTGTGGTTAAAGTATACAAATTATCTTTTTTTTTTCAGAAAATGGCCGGTGGTTTGGCTAGATAAGACCCTCGGCTGGGATCGTGTCGAGCCCTTTGAAGCTGCACTGAAACTGCAGTTTGGACCTTCAAACCGTTGGAACACATTGAAGTCCATTATATGGAGAAAAATCCTGGAAAGTTAAACATACATTTCTGAAGAAAGACATGAACATCTTGGATGCCATGGGGGTGAGTAAATGATCAGGAAATGTTCATTCTGAAGTGAACTAATCCTTAAATGCATGTGAACTAACATGAACTAACAATGAACAACTGTGGTAACAAATGTATAGCTCGTGGTTAGTTCATGTATCAACTGATGTGAACTAATGAGACCTTATTGTAAAGTGGTACTTATTATATATGCATAGTATTAAAACAGTTATCTTTTATTATTAATAATAACAATCATTCTTTATAATTTATACATTTTGAATGGGTTTATATTATCTCAGTTTCCACAAAAATTAGAACTAAATACGAGCTGCAAGAAAAACAACATATTTCAAGCAATTGTGACTGGGATTGGCGCAGATGAAATCCAGCAGTTCATCTGAAGCCGGGGGTCTGACCTGCTGCTGCGTTTGGCTCGGGCTCTAGCGTAGTACGCCTCGTATGATTTGGGTTTGAGCTCCAAAGCCTTTGTGGCGAACTCCTCAGCCAAGCCAAAGTCCTGTCAGAGAGAGTAAGGAGGGGAGCGTCAGAGTTGCTGAATTTAGATTCACACCACAGGACTGCTGAATAGCTGTAAATTGGTCTAAATAATAGGTGATTTAATTAATGAACTCTTCAGTTGTTGTTCATTGTGTCATCAATCAGAGGTGCAGACTGGAAATTGGCTCCGTATTGTGTCGGGAGACCTTTTGGAGCTGGGCTATTACTTCTGAAAGACCTTCAAATCAATTCAAGCCCTCAGAGTCATTTGCATCTTTCTCGGTTTGCCGTGTCTGACATTTTGAGAAGTGAAAAAACACAATCGGATTGATCCAGATCCGAAGACCTCGCCTCACTGCTCCAGATGTCTTTAAATGTCCCAGATGGGACACAAAATCTCAGTTTTTAAAGTTTTCGTTACAAGCTGTTCACTTTTGATCAATTGTTCATTGATCTAAAATTAATTTTGAAAAATTTGAAAAAATAAACAAAAAAATTAGAACAATATTAGAAATGTTGTCCTGGTACAGGGTTCCCGTGGGGTCTTAAAAAAAAACTAAAAAAAATAAAAATTAGGCCTTAAAAAGTCTTAAATTCACTGAAGTATTGAGTTCTAGGTCTTAAATATAAATAATGCTCATTGAAGTGCTCCCGCAGTGCGCTTGTGTGTGTGTGTGTTGTAGTTATTTTTTTCGCTAGTCCAACTATGGTTCGCTGTATTAAAACTACAACTGAGACCAGCTTGCCTCTTATATTGCAGCCAGTCAGCTTTCGTGTTATTGGCTCGAGTCTCTTTCAGACTGTACCACCGACATAAAACAGATTTTATTTTTCAGTTAACAGTTCTCCAGTTCCGCGATCGTGACAGCGAAGGGGAATATTTCTCACCTGGCGTCTCGCACAAGTGTCCAGGACCGGGCGATTTCGCTCTAAAAAGAGTTAATGAAAGCGACGTGAACCACAAACTCAGTTCAGTACTGACACACGGACCGACGTCAGACTGGCTGCGGATTCTGTGCACGCGTTTGCTGCACGTCATCGCTCGTGTGAGTATATAAATTAGGGATGAACTGATGTATCGGCCGCCGATTTTTGGTTGATCAAAATGGTGGTTTATTAATGAACTGCATAATCCAAGAGTATAATGTGATATTCCTGCGCGCTGCTGTCTGCTTTTTAATGTTAATCAAACAACAAAAGACCAAAAAACAATTGACTAAATTAACTTGTGTAATTAATTTACTGCAGTGGAATTCGTTAAAGTTTTGATGAAAACATAAAACGTACAGCAAATAGCGATATATACTAGTAATGTCTGTGAATATTAAGACGCAAAAGACTGTTTACATATGAATCCTGCATGTTTCTGTGTGAATGGCGCAGACGCGCGGTTTCATTTACCCCTCTCTCTCACACACACACACACACACACACACACACACACACACACACTGAAACTCGCTGTGTTCTTTTAGCCTCTGCTGCTTCAATATGAGGAAATAAATGCACCTCCAGTCACTTCATGAGCATTTTATCGTTTCATTCAACAAAATCTATCGTCATATCATAAACACACACAGGAACTTGAAGGTTTTCACGGCAAAATAAAAATTCAGTTTCACAAAGTAACTGTGACAGGATTAGTGTTGTAGCCTACAGTAGACTTTAGCTACGTCTCAATGTAATAATAATATATGCATTTAATTTATACACTGAAGAATATTATTTAACATTTAACCTACTTAAAAAGCACTGTTTATTTCATATGTATCATGTTCTGTTGTATTTATGTTGGCCTGCTGAAAGTTAAATGAATCCAGTCTGTTTATTAGAAATTATTTGATAATGCAGCAATAGACTAGCTAGTTGGCTAAGTTAATGTATATATATATTTTTTTACTTTGCTGAAAAACATGATAAAAACACAAATATTCAAATAGGAGGACAAGTGACAAATATAGGTATCGGTCAATAATTTTTTGTTAAAATAGGTATCGGCCCCAAAAAAATCATAGTGCATCCCTAATATAAATGTCTAGTTCTAGGCCTATCGCCCTTGAACAATTAAACACACACATTATGTCTATATCCATATTATGTTGTGTGTATAAAAGTTTGGGACGTGTGTCAGTATTGGATCCGCGCATTACTGTAGGTCTTAAAGTGAAAGCAACCTAATATCACCTACACCCGCTCCTGTCTGTGACGTTAAACAAACAACAACAATGGGAAAAACAGCACTTAAAGTTTGGGTCTGTAGCTTTGTTGTATTTTTGTAAAGGGTGTACAAAGAGGCTGAGTGAGGCTGAGATTGGAGCTAAAGGGGAAGAATCAAGGCATATATAATATCTCACACACACACCAGATCATTAATGTAAGATAGATACTCTAATTATCCAGAGGTAAGTATCTATCTAACATGGATTATCTGGTGTGTGTGTGTGTGCTACATGGGTTGGAGTAGCCTGTTCAATCTCTATTAGGTTATTAAAATGCAGTTTTTTAACGTAAATAAATATGAGATGAAATCTATTCTATTTGAGGGCAAGTATGTTTTTAGCCTATTTTCACTTTGGGCCTAAGGTTTGGGGCATTTGGCACGCTGTTGGGTGTGGAAGGTTATTAATGTGATTGCTTTATCTGTAAATTAATACTTCTTCAATGACCAGAATTCATTGAAATAAAATGATTTTTTCAGAATTTCTTTGATTTGAATATTGTTTTGGTAATGCGTTGTGTAAGTCTTAAATTTGACTTACTGAAACCTTCAAGAACCCTGTTGGTCACTAACTAAAATACATGACTACATCTAAAAATAAATTAAAGCTAAATAGAAAAAAAACACTAAATAGAAACCAAATATATTAATAAACACTTTTTTAAAACTTTATTGTGTGGTCTATTTTTGATGTATATGAACCTTAATATCAGAATTGATATCAAAATACTTGGATGTTATTTATGTCTATCTCCTGATGAAATTAACCATGTCTGAGAGAGTAAAAATAACCAGCCGACTGTTGAAAAGAGAAATAAACGAGAGCTGGTGTGCGATGAGGCGTCTGTAATGATCTCTAATGCTGGTCTCTTACATTGGTTTTCCGGCGACAGCGGGAGAGATTGAGGTACAAAGACACACGCAGCTCCTTAAAGGCCTTCAGTTCATCACCGAAACCCTCCCTGGGAAACTTCCTCAATGCGTACTGATAGCGCTGAGCCGCTTCCTTCATCTTCCCTCTCTGAGGAGAGAGAGAAAACAAGTTCATCAATCACTCAGATCATCCTGACACAAATGTCACACACACACATCATCTGCTCATTTATGCTCTGATAACAATCACTCAATGTCATTATTTCCAGTCCCATTTCTCCTGGATTAAAGCTCACCGCTTTAATAAGGCATGTGGAGATAATCATTCCCATTTCATAAAGCATTTAGACACTAATATCACATATCAAAACTCATCTCTGGAATACTTGATTATGATTGGTCAGTTTCAGCTGTATCTTAGAGTAATTATGCTACATGTTTCTGTTGCTTGGATGGTATTGGCTTTATATATCAATAGTTTTATCATCTTATACACCGATCAGGCTTAACATTATGACCTAATATTGTGTTGGTCCCCCTTTTGCTGCCAAAACAGCCCTGACCCGTCGAGGCATGGACTCCACTAGACCCCTGAAGGTGTGCTGTGGTATTTGGCACCAAGATGTTAGCAGCAGGTCCTTTAAGTCCTGTAAGTTGTGAGGTGGGGCCTCCATGGATCGGACTTGTTTGTTCAGCACATCCCACAGATGCTCAATTGGATTGAGATCTGGGGATTTTGGAGGGCAAGTCAACACCTCAAACTCTTTATTGTGCTCCTCAAACCATGGAGCACTTTTGATAGATCCTGACCACTGCAGACCGGGAACACCCCACAAGAGCTGCAGTTTTGGAGATGCTCTGACCCAGTCGTCTAGCCATCACAATTTGGCCCTTGTCAAACTCACTCAAATCCTTACGCTTGCCCATTTTTCCTGATTCTAACACATCAACTTTGAGGACAAAATGTTCACTTGCTGCCTAATATATCCCACCCACTAACAGGTGATAGAGATAATCAGTTATTCACGTCACCTGTCTCATAATGTTATGCCTGATCTGTGTATGTATATAAATAAATCGTTATAATCTATAATCAGAATCAACATTTCTCTCACTCCATTTACCTTCATGGATGGGTCATTTGTTTGAATAATTATAAATTATGATAGATATTAATCAATTAAGAGTAATATCATTGTGTAATTACACAACTTGAACTTGTCCTTACCTTATACAGCAGGTTTCCTTCCTCCATGAGCTTCTGCAGGAGGATGATGAGGATGTCGGGTTTGGAGGTCGCCATCGCCCAGGCTGCGTTACCTTGGATACAGAGAGAGAAAGAGGTGGTCTATTACATCAAACCGCTCTTTAAAAACACAGCTTAGGAGAAGAATGTAACTGGCGTGAAATAAAGTTACCTAAAGAGTGTACCTGTTCGATCATAAGGTGACGTTCTGTAGCCTGACGATGGTTTTAGTGAAAGCAGTTAAAAGAGAGAAGAATGAAAAACAGCAGAAAGAGACATGCAAAGAGAAAATACAGTAGCATACATCCACCTCAGTCACACCAGACCAGACTTTACATTCACACCAACACAGAGATGTCTCAACTGAAGAAAACTGCACCAGAAACACTGAAACTCTAATATAAATCAGGGATAAATCTCAAACTAAAGTTCATGAACTGATGGAAAGCTAATAATTAAATAGACACATCATTTTAAAATAAAACCCAGCAATGAGATCACCTCTGTATTTTTCCGAAGTGTATATATAATAAATGTTGTGAAATGATTGCCTAATAAAGTATTAAATCTACTTTAGTACTGCCAGGATATTGCAAAGCACCACGAACTTCTCATCTGAGCTGTCATTGGTCGATCACCTCTCGTCAATGTCAAAATATTTGAGATGACCAATCAAATCCAATTAGGCGGGCTTTATGTTCGCCAAAGCTGCGTAGCTCAAGTTCCAGCACGACTCAACGCTTCAGTAAATGGTCAGAAAGTGTGAGGTAAGATGTATATCTAAACTAAACATTTCATATTTGACAGCTGTTTTAGGAGAGAAAAGTTAAACTATCAAAAATAATAAGGCAAACTTGTCTAATGTCGCCATTTTGAATTGAAAATAGGCCTATATAATTTACATGATTCATGTAATAATTAGTAACTGTCATTGTGAGGGGACAAGAAACTTTAATGAAGCTGCTTTCATTAGGCATAAGATTAATAATCAACGTGTACATGAATGAATTTAGTTACCTAGTGTTTGAAGACTTCAGTACATTAAAACATTTAGGATAAATATCAGTTAACCCTATGTTTACTTTACTGACAGAGAAAAGACTATCAGTCAAAGCCCAGCTTTAGGAGGAGAAGAGACAGGGCAAGATAAGGACAGAGTGATGGAGATGAGGAGAGAGAGCAGGTACTGACAGATAATCTACTGCCCACTCACGGGGCTATTTCATATGTGCATGTCAAGATGTTAGAAGGCAAAAAAATGGATATGTAGATCAGAGAAATGAAAATGTTCTCCCCTAACTAGCTCAGATTTGGGACCTCTGTGATTAAAACCCTGCCTACGGCCATTGTTTACCTGCATGTCGTGAGCATTAACTGACATCAGAGAACTGTGAACATGTAAATGTGTAAAATTATTGAAATATCTTAAAACATTTTACATCATAAAGATGACAAGAATTTGTGAGACTCTGATGTAAAAAGCACCTTTGACAGAAAACTTATTGGTGCAACCCACCCGTAGTGTAAGCTTAAATCTAGGTTAAATAAAGGTTGTCTTGATTTTGCATTTGGGGTGTACTAGAATATGCTTTCATGCTTGATTGTTGAAATATTTTACAGCTCCTCTCTGCCCAGTCTGGCTCAAACGTACCAATTTCGATGAAGCCCCTCCTTCAGAAATATGAAACGTGCTGTGACTGGTTAGCTGGCCTGGTGTGTTGTGATTGGCACCCCTTAGCGTGAGTTCGGGAAATGGCAAAACCGTGAGCTCTACTCTACTAGATGTAAATATTACAGATGGCGTCAATTTCAAACCAATTCAGACCCTGACAGTGTTAACAAACATGAGGATCGTGCAGAACGGATTTCACCATATGTTTCAGAGTGGTATGTGTTATGTCATTTTATAGATACAATGTTATCCACTATTTAATCGTGATATTTGTCTGAAAACTATGGTAATACAAACAGTAATCGATCACAAAAACATGGCTAATTTTTCTAACGAGCCCTGAAATCTAATCTTGTAAATGACTAACAATACTTCATAAAATCTGAAAAAATCGTTTGTAGTCCAAACGTGTTGATGGTTGTAGTTCTTGGAAAGTGGATTGTGTTAAATAAAATCTCCCTTTGGAGTGGACTTTGAGCTTTGTAACCTTGCAGATCTTTTTTATGCTCAAAAACATCACACAATAACTAAAGGTGAAAAAATGGACAAGCATTACAGGACCAATTTAAAGGCAAAAGTAGACGTGTGAATTACATCATTATTAAAAAGTAAATGCTCCATTATTTAAATCTCATTTAACAGATTAACTTTAAAATCGCAGGTCAGGAGGTTAACACCAAAATGGAATTTTAACACTCACTGTTTAATTACAAAAACGAATCAATCATGACTCAAAGATTAGAATTTTAATCCTTGATTTGTTAATCTGTGTTCAAAATTAAGTGGTGCAACACATCTTGAATTAAAATAAATCCTAGATCAACAAATCCTTGATTAGCTCTTAACTTTGCTAATTATAATTGCTGCAACCCACCATATATTACATTTCTGCTATGCTGGAAACGACTTCAGCCACATTATTTTAACTTTAACCGTGGTTATCATGATTTGTTAATTTTATGTGGAGTGTATTTTCTGTGTCATCAACAAGACTGAACAGAAATAATGATCGTTTTTAGACATAAATCACCTTTAAATAATGTTTAAACATCTTATCAAAGCCATCTTATAATGGCATAATAAATAATCCTGAACTAAACTACCTTGGATGTTAAAAATTCTCATAAATAAAGACTATGCTTGCTTGTGGAACCAGGGCCACACACACACACACACACACACACACACACACACACACACACACACACACACACACACACACACACACACACAGAGCAGGGTCTGTGAAGTAAGAGCTTCAGGAGGAAAGATGTGATTGGCTAATAAATATCACAAACTCATGTTATTGATGATAGTGACCATGGATTCAGTGAATCAACTCTAAACTCTGATTCAATAAAAAGGTGCCCTGATTCTAATTTTAGACCTCACACTTTTTCCATTTTAAAGCAAATGCATGACTATTGATAACAGATTTATCCGTCTCATCCAGTGGAAGTGCTGATCTCACCTAGTTTGGCTCCTTTCTTCAGTAAGGTCAGCACGACGGAGGTGTTTCTGCAGCCGATGGCTCGATCCAGCGGCCTCATGCCACTGTAGTCCACATGCTCCACCACAGCACCCTTCTCAACCAGATAATGAACCTGCAAAACACACGCTTCAAATCATCAGGCACAGGAAAAGGAGGGATTTAATCCGCCCGACACAACATTTGGGGTTAGTCAATCTTAAAAAAAAAAAATAATAATTATTCAGCAAGAAAGAATTTTTGCTCCATCACTTTTGCTCAATTTAATGCCGTTTTATATAAATTCTGTTCTTTTGAACTTTCTATTCATCAAAGAATCATAAAAAGAAAATGTATTAGTGTTGACACAGCACAACTGTATTCAATATTGAAAATAAATATCATATGAGAATGATTAGTGAAGGATCATGTGACTGATACATTCAGCTTTGATCACAGGAATAAATTGCTAGAAAATAGTTCTTGTAATAATATTTCACAATATTACTGTTTTACTGCATATTTGATCAAATGTAGTGTAGGTGAGCAGAAGAGACCTTTCGACTGGTAGTGTATAATTAATTACCTCATTCATTTGAACTAATCATGCCTATTTATTCCCCGAAGCGTCTCATTATTTTCCTTCAACTGATTTCATCTCACACCAGTCAAAACAATTAACCACTGAGTTCACCAAACAGCACCACAAAACGTCCATCACATTGTCAGATAACTTTACCTTAAGTTCATACTGTAATCCTGCCTTGTGTATAAAATCTACAGCAGCATCTCTCATTATCTGACGCATCAGTCCTGTGACTTCCCACAGCGTATCCCAGATCAAAAAGAGCCCCGCCGCGAGCTTTAATTACAATGTTATTCACTCACGATGTCTGCGTCTCCGTAGAAGGCAGCCAGGTCCAGCGGTGTGCGTCCATTCTTGTCGGAGTGGTCGATAACTGCACCCTTTTCCACCAAAAACTGAACGATGCTCTTGTGTCCTTTTAAACATGCCCAGCTGAGGGGAGTTAACCCTTCCTTATCCACCGACGCTAAAGAGGCACCTGGGAAAAGCAGAGGATGTGCGTTTGAACTCTTGCTGGAAACTTGCCACTTTATCTCAGGAGATGACTTTTAAACAACAGGTTTGCTCTTTTACTTTATTTTTTTACTGAACTGAATCAACACCGATCTGACTCGAGCTGAATAATGCCACTATAGTCTTCTGTAGAGCTGCTTTACAGCTGAATTGAACTCATTTCTTGGGAAGAACTTTCTAGTCAGACTAGAAGTCTTAAATATATACTGGGGGTGGCATTGAAAAATGGTTTGAGTTTCAGGAAGGAGAACGAATATTATAGGTAACATTACTACGATCTCGATTCAAAAACCTACGCAAACTAACAATTCGCCTGTGTCTAATAAACCGTTCACTAATCCACACCAGAACATTCAGATCTGCGTTCGTCATGTCTCGGTATGTAACAGCTTCACAGTCTCTTCAACCGCACACTATCATTATTTCTGTTTCAATAATTCATATTATCACAGAAGTACTGGATAAAAGTGTATAGTTCAGATATAAATCACTGATAGTAGCGATCAAAATAGAGTAAATTACCATTTGAAAGTAACTTTAACTTGACTGTATTAATTGCATATTTACACCAGTAGGGGGAGACAAGTGACTGTTAAAAATGTATTTGTCATTGAATCATTCATTCATTAAGTTGAACGCGGTGCTACTTTAGCTTCTGAACAATTGTATATGTGCCTACTAATATATTTATAATGAATAATTAGTTACATTTATATAGCACTTTTCAAGGCACTCAAAGCGCTTTACATGGAAGGGGGGGGGATCTCCTCAACCAATACCAATGTGCAGCACCACCTGGATAATGCGACGGCAGCCTTATTGTGCCAGAGCGCCCACCACACACCAGCTGATTGGTGGAGAGGAGACAGAGTGATGAAGCCAATCGGTATATGGAGAGGATTAGGAGGCCAATGGGCAAATTTGGCCTGGATGCCGGGGTTACACCCCTTCTCTTTTTCCAAAGGACATCCTGGGATTTTTAATGACCACAGAGAGTCAGGACCTCAGTTTAACGTCTCATCTGAAGGACGGTGCTTGTTACAGTATAGTGTCCTCATCACTACACTGGGGTTAGGACCCACACAGACCACAGGGTTTAGCGCCCCCTGCTGGCCTCACTAACACCTCCAGCAGACACCTGGTTTTCCCAGTTGGTCTCCCAAACAGGTACTGACCAGGCTAAACCCTGCTTAGCTTTAGTCTTGGGCTACAGGGTGATATGTCTGCTGGTAATAATAGCACATTTATCTAGGTTTACATTAGCACGGTAATGTAAAGTAGCTGACGTTAGGCTACTACTTACATGTTTCAAATGATAAGCCATGCCTGAGGTCGATGGATGATGGGTGAATGTTTGGATTTCCTGCCCGAAATACTGTAATCAGCACATGGACTCGCCGTGATACGATCTGTCCCCCGCGTTGTGAAGTCTTTTTTTTCTACGACTAACAAACTAATTAAATTTGGTCGATCGAGCTTCTTCTCATCGACTAACATTTAGTGGGTCAGCCCTACCCAGACAGTGACATAGTGTCGGCCCAGATCCGGCCCACATCTGGTACGCATCATGTAGGGCTGTTCGATTATGCCAAAAATCATAATCATGATTATTTTAGTCAATATTGAAATCATGATTTTCTAACATGATGATTGTCTGGTGATATGATCAAAGTCTTGAGTCATTTTAAATGTCAGTGAAATTTCATAATTATCGATATTTCAGCACAAACTAATACTAGGTTCAATAATGCAAGTTAAAAGTCCTCAACACAGTTACAGAAGACAATATAGGGATAGTTCAGCAAAAATGAAAATTATCCCATGATTCCCTCAAGTCATCCTAGGTGTGTATGACTTTCTTCTTTTCTTCTTTCGTTTGGGGTCCATTGAAGTCCATTACATGGAGAAAAATCCTGGAATGTTTTCATCAAAAACCGTAACTTTCAACTGAAGAAAGAAAGAACATGGACATCTTGGATGACATGGGGGTGAGTAAATCAGCAAAAGTTTATTTAAAAGTCAACTAATCCTTTAAGACATAACCGACTGTGTTTACGAGGATACTTGCCAAAACGGCATTTCGACATATTTGTGTGTGGGCTATTTTCTGGTTTAGGCCCACAGTATCCTACGCTTATGCATGCTCCACCCCGTCTTGGCCTTAATCAGATGTGCCCGGATCTGGGCCAACACTATGTTGCTGTCTGGGTAAATATTTCCCTGTTTATTACTGCGAAGCTGCTTTGAAACAATCTGTCCTGTATAAAGCGCTATATAAAGAAAGGTGACTTGACTTTAAGTTGCATTATAAAAGCCAAAAATTGCAAAAGATTATACTGAAGAAAAAAGCTCAGTGCCACTCACCTTTAGACAACAGGAAGTCAGCCGTGCTGAGATGCCCCTCACACGCGGCCACCATTAGCAGTGTGCGGCCCTGTTTGTCACTGACATTCACATCCGCCCCGTGCTGCAGCAACAGATCTGCAATCTGCGAGATGACAATTCATTAAACATCCTTCCCTGAAGAGGAAGCACTGCTGTATGTGTGGTGCAGTGTCGCACCTGCCAGTGTCCCTGTCGAACGGCGCAGAACAGGGCGCACGCTCCTCTCCTGTTCACCTGCTGAACCTGCGCCCCTGCTCCAACAGGAAGTCACACACCTCCACCTTCCCCCGTCCTGCAGCCGCAGACAGAGCTGTGGAAAGAGCAGGGGTGTTCGTTATATCGTTAACGAAAACCAAAAACATTTATTTCTTGAAATAAGAATATCACATTTACTGAAATAAAAAAGTAACTGTACAACATTTCTTATTTTCATTCTAAAATAACTAAAACGTAATACTTTTAATAATTTTAATTTATTATTTAATAAATAGTGGTGCATATGATGCATATATTTTTTAGGGGAAATTCTATATAAATCATATAAAATAACATTTATTTTTAATTTATAAAAATATTTAATATATAAAATAATTAAGATATAATTTATAATATAATAAATTATAATTTATTATAAATAATTGTATTTTATTATTATTAAAATTTTATATATTTTATATAATAATAAATATTTTAATAACTTAAAAATACATTTTATTTTATATGATTTATATTACTTAAATAGAAGTCAATATTATATAATTGTTATAATTTATTATAATTAATAATATTATAAAAAATAATGTATTATAATAAAATTTAATATAACAATTATATAATATTGACTTAATATAAATAAAATAAAGTTTATTTTTAAGTTATTAAAATATTAATAAATATGAATTATAATATAATAAAATTATAATATATTATTTTTATATTATAAATGATTAATTATAATAATTTATATAAAAAAATAATTATAATATTAACACTAGAGTAGAATCTAGTAATTCTGAGACAATGTGAACAGCATAATAATTGTATTTGGCTTATGGTTCCAAGCTACATATAAACTTGATGCATTAATATTCATTGTGCATCATAGGTGTGTATTAATCTGCATTTCACAGTTCATCCAATCAGGACTTAAAGCACTGATTCCAGAACTGATGACAGTACTACAAAATAATAATTATCCTAATATTTTAAGGATAGTAAATGCGTCAGTCATAAAATCTGATGAGATCACTCATGGATGATTAATTAGAGCACAAGCTTCTCTCTGGACAGGACATTCATGTCGGGTCTGATGGGGTCGTCTAGGACACCAGGATGGATGACTAACAGCGCTCTGCAGTTTCAGTGAGATTAAAGGACCGGGACTCCACATCCATTTGGAGAAGATGCCTGTGCCATTAGTGATGTCTTCAAGAATCACAACATCCATCTGTACCCAAGAGCACGGCTTTCCTTTAGAGACAGAGAGATGGAGCGATGCAAAAGTACAAAGACGGACGCATCCTCAACTAATCTAGAACATGCTTTAAGGGGTTTCTATTGCTTCAGGATCAAAATGACTCTCACAGTGTTCACACTGATCTCAGAGCTGAGGGTAAATCTGCTCATGGTGTTCTGGTCGTCCGTGTTTCAGCAGGCCTGAGAGCTCATATACTCGTTTGTTTGCTGCGCGAGAAACACACCGGACAGAAATAAGCCTCTTTTTATATCCACAACAAACAACAGTGAACCTTCACACAGATCGAGAGTCTGTCCAGGTCAAAAATCATACGAAAACAATAAGAAATCATAGTTTGCTTGAAGAAAATCAAGGCTATTATCAGAACCATAATGTGATTTTACATTAGTTTCACTGCAGTTAAGCACACTGAAACCAACTGGCTTCACTAGGACGTCCCACCTGAGACTGAGACACAGCAAAACCTGAACAGCCCCACACAATCCCCCACAATGCAACTGTATAAACACTGGGAACCTGCAGTCTGGATCCCACACAACATCAAAGCACTCAAATCATGAGGAATCAAAATCTCTTTGATCGCTTGAGATAAAAGAGTTCATTGTGCTGTGAGACACAAACTAACATTCACAACTCGAAAGTTCTTCCACATTAAAAAAGACGACAGACAGAAATCCATCTATCTATCAGTGACTACGTTTACATGGACAGCAGTAATCTAATTATTGACCTTATTCTGAATAAGACAATAATCTGATTAAGGTGTTTACATGAGTTGCTTTTAGAGTAATCCGTTCATGTTCCCATTTTACATGTTATAGAACATAAATCGATTAAGAGCACGTCATTACGTCTCCATGCCACGCCGTCCGACGTTCCCTCAAGAATTTCACGCAGTTCGTCTTTGTTATGGTACCACATACAGTTTTGGGTGTTTCATTTTTAATTTTACGAGAGTTTCATTTGCAGTTAATTGTCCATGCTATACGTGCAAATAGACGACGGCGGATACAAATTCTCCAGCAACAGGCCTCCTCTGTGCTTTCAGTCGGCAGCATGTCATTCTTGCTTGAAGCCATGCTTCTCTTGTTTGCCGTCAAACGGTTGACCACTGAGTGTATGTGTCCTGTCGCAAAATGCGGCGAAAAATCCAAACGACGTTAATAGTTAGATTAAGGTGTGTACATGTCTACAATGCACTTCGATAATGCGACTAAAATAGGCATACTCCACATGTCTTAATTCGATTTTTGTTTAATTTGAGTATGGCTTTAATCGGATTAAGGTAATTAGAAATCGCTGTTTACATGGTAGTTTCTTAATCAGAGTATGGTCTTAATCAGATTAATATCGGAGTATTGTTGTCCATGTAAACGTACTGTATGTTTATCTATCTATCCATCCATCCATGTTATTCATCTTATCTGTTGTTAATCCCAAAGGCTTTAATAACGCTGAATCTAGAGCGTTCGATAGGGATAACACGAGAGAAAGATGTGTTTGGAGGTCCTGCTTCCACGTGGACCTTCATCTGAGCTCTGTTTGTTAGCGGGATCATGAGGGTCCGAGCCCAGAGAGGGTTGATCCTGGTCTGAAGATTAAAGAACACTAGAGCACTCAGAAGAAATGAACATCTCGGCTCTTCTGGTGCTGAACGACAGGTAGGATCTGTGTTGAGACCGCATATATATATTTTTTTTCATGGAGGATGATTTCAAAGAAATGATCTATTAAATTATTTTAATATACAATTAAATTAATTTAAAAACGAAAGGAAAATATAATATAAATAATTCAAATACAAAAACACATACACTACCACAACTTTAGTGTTAATATACTGTACAAGCCAAAGGAAAGGCCATGTTAGGTGAGATAGTGTCTGGTTTCATGTTTTCAGAGGTGAACAGCTGCCTGGGGAAAGAGCTTCATCTGTTCAATCTCTGTTTGGGTTCAATGTCTCACGTCCCTGTGGAGTTTAAAGGTCCTGCTGTAGTTTGCTGACTTCCTCAATGCACACACACCACAAACACACATACATGATGCTGAGATATGCATGTGTTTCTGTGTGGCATTGTGTCAAGACAAATCAAAATCATTGAACTATGAAACACTGTAACTCAAAAACCAGTGAAAGCAGAGCATTCATATAAAAACATTAAAACTTGTGCAATTTTCAGACATGAGACGAATGAATGAATTTCAACATTTACAGTACACATCACGTATGTAAACCTTCAATGCATCTTCCAAATGCGTGAACAGCAGTAAAAATAAGCGTCAAAGAAAGGATCATGTTTTGTGCAAAACATCTTAGTGACATTTAGGACCTAAAAAAAATCTAATTAAATAAAAATGCATTATAAAAGGTGCATGCATTTAATAGCTCAAGGTCTTATATTTATCTTTGCATCTCTCCTGCTGTTAAATACATGCACCATTGAAACACAGTTGGTTTTGAAGGGTCAATCTATATTTGTTCTGGATAATTCACCTAATGACAGCGCTCACTTACAATACAGCAGTATCTCATCTCTTCCTTTACATAAAGTCACTGAAGTTCAGGCCACCGGATGCAGAGATGTGCAATGAAATAAGATGAATGCCCACGTCTGACCTCAATGGACTAGTGAAAGCAGCCATATCTCGAACACACAATCTACAGCAGACAAACCTTAAACTTGGCTAGGCAATGTATTGAATAATCACAATGTCCATCAGCATCAGACACTGTATCCTGCAATAAATGGCCCTGAGGCGTTTTTGTACAAATGCTTCATTCGTGATTTACATTACTCAAACTAAAGAGAGCATGCTGTGGTATCTGGCACCAAGATATTAGCAGACGATCCTTTAAGTCCTGTAAGTTGTGAGGTGGGGCCTCCATGGATCGGACTTGTTTGTTCAGCACATCCCACAGATGCTCAATCGGATTGAGATCTGGGGAATTTAGGGACAAGTCAACACCTCAAACTCGTTGTTGTGCTCCTCAAACCGTTCCTGAACCATTTGTGCTTTGTGTCAGGAGCATTATCCTGCTGGAAGAGCCACAGCCACCGGGGAATACCGTTTCCATGAGAGTGTGTACATGGTCTGCAACAATGCTTAGGTAGGTGGGACGTGTCAAAGTAACATCCACATGGATGGCAGGACCCAAGGTTTCCCAGCAGAACATTGCCCAAAGCATCACACGCCTCCTCCGGCTCGCCTTCTTCCCATAGTGCATCCTGGGGCCATGTGTTCCCCAGGTAAGCCATGCACACACACCCAGCCATCCACGTGATGTAAAAGAAAACCTGATTCATCAGACCACTCTTATAAAAAAGTCTTCTAAAATACTTTAAAAAACGAAACATTTCTAGATTCAGCAGCCCTATCTCATAGCATAATAAAATGCTTTTTTTTTGATAATGTATTATCTGACAAAACATCTACAGACACCCACAATCGACTGCAAGCTGCTCACGACTGTAAATCAGACTCCGAACGGCCCAGGAATAATGACACGGTGAGAGAAACGAGAGAGAAAGACATGAAAAAGAAAAACTGAACATACCTGTTTCGCCCCACAGTGTGTCATGGGCATCAATCTGCACCGCCAGTTCATTATTCAACATCAACAAGCCTTCCAGCACCTGCCAAAACACCATCTCACAATCAATCAGACGCAATACTGGAACAGAACAGCAAGAAACAGAAACGTCCCCAGCGGGCTGCATGCAAGACACAGGGACTGAAATCAGGGTTTATAAAGGACACATGCAAGTGCAAATTGGCTTTCGTGTCATTACTCTCCAGTGTCTGCAATTCTAAGTGTTTGAGTTATTCTGTTTAAATAAACATTTTGAAATTTACGTTGTGCATCTTGACCGCAATCATGAAACTAGCTGGGTTGAGTTTAGATTGAAGCTCTTCAAAAAGAGCTTCTTTAAAGGTTCAAACCGCTTGACATTAGAGAGCGTTCGTTCTGTTGCTATGGCTGTTCTCTCACGGTCAACCAGATCTATAAGATTTGTTGTACTTCAAGGTCTTCTGTGCGCACACACATAAACTGATTTTGTCAGTTTGGCATTGGATTAAAGTCCCAATGAAGTGCCTTGAAACGCACAGCATTATTCAATGTGTTGATGTAATTTCCTGAAACAGGAAGACAGGGCGGGACATATCACGCAGCTCAAAGAGGTCCTATTATTGTTTTCATCATTTTTACCAAAGTCTTTAGTGTGTAATGTTGCTGTGTGTCTATGTGGGATAAACTATGGAGCATTTATCTTTGCCTTGACAAAATGCATTCAATAACTCCTTCTTTCAGTTCCAATTTGCAACTGTTTTCAGTCCGAAATTCTCGTCCAAAATGTTCACGTGTTAAAAAATTAATACGACCTCGCGTTGTGTCAATCACGTTTACACACTGCCTCCGAAACCTTCGTCCGTCATACATTTTTTTGGATTTTCTGCGTTTTTCGCAACTGTAGCAAGCATTTTGAGAGGGGTTTTAACAATTCAGAGACACTGGATGACGAATACGAAAAAACGCATGCAAATTTCGGACTCGGTGTGCAAAGACATACTTAAGCTCAAAACCTAACATATTACAAAACCGAATAAGACAGCAATTTATAGTTATATAATATTGCAGTGTATCCTAAATCTGAAAAATGAAATACTATCGAAACAATTACACATAGCTGAACACCTATAAAGGTGTTATTCTTTTCATTTCATTACTATCTATACAAAAGGGGAAACTTATTAATAATTTTGTACTGTAATGTAAACATGGAACATGTAACATAACACATAAATGTTTCTGGAGCATCAAATCCTCATATTAGAATGATTTCTGAAGGATCATGTGACACTGAAGACCGGAGTAATGATGCTTTGATCACAGGAATAAATTACATTTTAAAATATATTCAAATAGAAAACATTTTAATAAGAGATGTCCCGATACCACTTTTTCACTTCCGATACCGATGCCACAGCTTTGGCTATTTGCCGATTCCGATATCAATCCGATATTTTTATTTTATTCTTGAACTAATACTACTACTACTAATAATAAAATAAATGGAAAGTATGAAGCCAAAATAAGAGACACCTTTTATTAATTTACTTAAATTATTATGACTATGTTATGTAATTATGTGTCCCATTTTTATCTAAATATGTTTTGTAAATGTCATAAACTTTGTATGACAGAATTATTTATTATGTATGATTAATATAGCCTAGCAAAATTATAAATTAACATTAGGCTATAATATATTAATTAACCTGTCTAAAAAAATTTGATTCTGTCTGCCAAGCTCTGATAATGTATGGAATATTATATTAATATATCCATAAAAAAAACAAAAAAATAAATAAACAAAAAAATAAATAAAAAAAACAATAGGCCTACCTTTAGAAGCAAAGATGTGTCTGTGAGCGCTGCTGCTGTAAGTCAGACAGTCCGAGACACTGAAACGCTGCTCTGTAAAGTGTGCAGTTAGCCTGAGGGTCATCATGAGTTACTGGACAGACTCATTCATACCTTTTTCATATGTAGCCCTATATCTGGAGATATATGCGTTCGTCAAACGGTGGACACAAGCTTTACAGCGCATGTATTCTCGAAACTCCGCTGCTATGGCAACAAAGCCGCTAAAACTCAATCACACGCAAATGAGCTTCTCTACTCTTATTGAGAAATTGATTTCTTCGTATTTATTCTTTATATTATATTCTATCAGTATTCTACACACATCAAAATCCTTATATGTTTATTGAACTATATGTGGACCTATGTAAAATACGGGACAAATACACAAAGGAAATGCTAATATTCAAGCATTTAGGCGATGGTTTAAGCTAGACTTTCCCATGGTTTGTGTTGGATAGGTATTGGATCATGTTCTGGGCCAGTATCAGCTTGATACTGAATCCGTGGATCGGATCGGGACATCCCTAATTTTAATAATATTTCACAATATTACTTTTTGTATACTGCAGTCGATTTTAAACAGTAGAGACTGAGAGTGACATTCATGTTTTGTAAGGAAATCTTACAAAAACATTGTAAAATGCTCCAGTTAGTGTTTTTTAGGTAATTGAGTGATAAAGTGTGTTTGTTGGATAGCAACATTTGCTAGTGTTATGAGAATGAGTAGATTTGAGACATGTATAACATGTTTTGGTGCATTTTGAAAGTGAAATTAAACGCTGTGTCAAACTGAAAGTTGGTTATGAGAAGAGTTTTTCTTATTGACTTTAAAAAAGTAATATCATTGATTTGTCTGCACCGACACCATCAGATAGAGCTGCTTTTTAGTTTCTTCATTGATGAATTTTGCAACTGTTATTATTACTGACTTGAGCTGAATAAAACACTATTGCATATTAGAGCTGCTGAATTTGAATTTGTCTCGTATTTGACGATGTTTATTATTGTGAAGCTGTATTTGTATAAAGCACGGACTATAAAGAGGACTTATAAATAGTGAGAAAAATTTCCAAGATATTCATAAAGGCAAAAATTTTCAACTTTTGACATATATTATAATATTCTAAGATTAATAATGAGTTTAGTGTGGTTGTTTTTGCAGACACTCCTGTCAGAGAGTTAGATGATTGTGTAGCTAATAGAAAGTGTAAACAAAAACTAAAATCAGCTCTAAAAAACACACTGATTGTGAAGAAAACATCCACGACAACAGTTAATAAATCGATATCTACTGCTGTGGTTGACAACACAGAGCTGAATAATCAAAATAAAGTGTATTTTAATAGATCATTTACTGTGTTATGAGATCTGCATAATGTACAGCAGCTTTTGTGTCTGATGCTGATTTGATTTTATAGGTACTAGCTGTAATTGTTCAGAGCATTTATTATTATTATTACTAATTAAATGACTCAAGTGAAGCATTTGACAGAAATCGGTGACAAGCTGTGCATTTTAAAGTGGTTAGAAAAACAATTTGCCCTCATTACAGGTAGAAAAGCATCCTAATAGAAAAGTGTGTGTGAGCTCACATGAATGTGTCCCATACTGCAGGCCGCTATGAGCGCCTGCTGCAGGGCTTTGTTCTTCAGGCTCAGGTCCTGTTGACCCTCACTGCTCCAGGGCAGCTCCAGCAGACACTCGATGACCTCTGAATGACCCCGCAGGGCGGCATGCACCAGCGCACACTGGCCGCTCTTGTCCACGTGATCCACCTGACCACAAACGACATGTATAAATGAATCAAAATGCACGTAACGTGAATATATGCATCTCACAGATAGCGGTATCTGTACTCTACCTTTGCTCCTCTCTTACAGAGAAGACTGACCAGCCCCAGATGACCAGCGGCCGCTGAGTAACACAAAGAGCTCATGCCGTTCTCTGAAACCACGTCCACGTTCGCGCCAAACTCCAGCAGCAGGGCGACCATTTCCTGATGGCCCAGGTGAGACTGGACGCAGAGCACCGGGGCGTTGTTCAACACCTCTGTACGATAGTTGACATTCGCTCCACCCAACATCAGCAGACGGCTCACCTAGAGACAGATACGAGACCGTTTAGAGACTGAGAGCTCAGATTGTGTTTATTATGTGTCTGTATCAAGCCATCTTTTAGTTTATTTTTCAGACTCTTCAACCAAATCCCTAAAATCGACTTTGATTTTCAATCGTTCAGAGCCGTCGGTTGTCATTTATCCTCTGCCAGCCCTCATATTGTGTCTTTCTTTGTAAAACAATGCCTCATCCTGTGTTTAAAGTTCACTACGAACAAACTGCTGATTGGTAAAGCATGCTGATCACAATTCACAGACTCATTAAGTGCTCCAGCGCGAGGCGGCACATTGTGTCCCAGTCATTAATCAGCCTGGATTCTGCTTTTGATAAGCGTATGAATAACAAACGTTTAATCAGCAGCGGCTGCGCGGCCCCAGAGGCTCGAGAGCGCCTGGAAAAGAAATTTGTTTTATTTACCAAAACCACATGAGAATGTTTAGACTCCACCTTGAGGAAGACAGAGAGAGATGGAGAAGAGGGGAAAGATAAATATAAAATACAGCTGCACGCAGCAATTACAGGGGCCAAACTCGACGAACATCCACTGAGAGCGATGTAAAGAGTTCAAGGACGACTTATTTACAACAAGGAGAAAAAAAAACATGCAATACATTTTACAGTTTGGTACAAGTGAGTTAGCGGGAACTGAAAACACAATTTAATCGACTCATGATGAGGAGAGAACATAATTAGTTTTCTTACAAAAAAAAGAGCTCAAAGGTTATTAGCAAAAAAAAACCCATCAACCCATAGCTGCTCAAGGTGAAAATAAAGAAGAAAAAATAAATAAATGCAAAAATAATATTTGAACTGATGGTGGCGCTAGGAGGGTTTTACTGTGTTACATATAATGTGGCATTTAATATAATAATCATCATTACATTTTATGAAAATCAATAAAAAAGCATAAAACATTTTTTATTAAAGCACAAAAAAAATTGAGGTTGCCGTTGTTTTTCAGTGAAATTTTCCAAAATGTCTGAAGCATTAAGATTTACTTTCACTGGAACTAAAGGCCCTTTCACATCGGACATGTAACGGAAAAGCGAAGCAGAAAAGCAATTTTTGCGTGCCTCAAAACCATTCACATCAGGCGCGACATGGATTTGCGACATCTGTGACATTTCAGAGCTCCAACATTCCGAAATATTCGCACCAACAGCTGAGAAATGGACTTCATCATCCAGTGAAGACAAGCTTTTTATTTTCTTTAAAAGACCAAAAAGAAGGTTTTGGGTGCCCCCAGTCTTAAAAGAACAGAGAGTCTGAAGGGGAGTGTGCTAATCTTGTACAGGAGCTAAAACTTGATCATGGCCGGTTTCTCACTTACTTTCCAATGTCTGTGGGACAATTTGAGGAGCTCCTCCAGAGACAGAAGCACTAGACAAACCACAAACTTCAGGGAACCAATCGATCCGGAACAGCTGTGTTTCCAGCTGAGTCACAATGTAAACATTTAAGTGCCACAGTCGCTGAAACACATTCACTTTCTATAGTTGAGGACAAAATTAAGTTTAGAAAAAAAAATTAACAAGTTTTAACTCGAAAGGTTATGTTATCGTTGTCTGTAACCTACAGCAACTTGCAAATCGCATCCAGTGTGAAAGGACCTTAAGTGCCAAACCCACCCCATAATCCCCCCTTCACCAAACTTTACACTTGGCACAATGCAGCCAGACAAGTCCTGTTCTCCTGGCAACCGCCAAACCCAGACTCGTCCATGGGATTGTCAGACAGAGAGGCGTGATTGGTCCATCCAGAGAACATGTCTCCACTGTTCTAGAGTCCAGTGGCGGCGTGCTTTACCCCACTGCATCCCACGCTTTGCATTGCACTTGGTGATGTAAGGCTTGGATGAGCTGCTCGGCCATGGAAACCCATTCCATGAAGCTCTCTACACACTGTTCTTGAGCTCATCTGAAGGCCACAAGAGTTTGGAGGTCTGGATCTATTGACTCTGTAGAAAGTTGGTGACTTCTGCACTGCAAACTGTGACCCTCAGCATGCGCTGACCCCACTCTGTGTTTTTACGTGGTCTATCACTTCATGGCTGAGTTGCTGTTGTTGCCAATTGCTTCCACTTTGTTACAATTTGCACCTAAAATACAAGCTTAAATTTCTTATACAAAAAATATAATAATAATATTTGTTTAACAGTAAAAAGTAAAACAAAGAGTGTGTTAATGGCATCTGTCATTGTGAGCAATGTGTGTTTGCAGTCCATAGAGTTCAAAAGAAGAACTGCAAGGTGGAGGACGTTATGAATGTTAATAGATGAGGATGAAAATAAAATCACTTTTGCTTTAAGCTAAAATCCATCATTCGTGCTGATAATTGCTCTGGAGTCTCAGTACAGCGTCCTCTATTACACACACAGAGGAATCATCTGGACGACTTTTCTTTAACTGACCTTTAGATTAATAAATTAGTACTAAATCCAAAATGGTTGTGTAATTACTTAAAATGTCAAGTGTGCTTTCCTACGTTTATCTGATTTATTTTTATAATCTTCACATCAAACCAATTGAGTGAAGACATGCGTCATTAATCTATTAACAGAGGATCTCAATGTTTGATTAATACAGACATAATCGATTTTGTTTTGCAACACAGTAATGCAAAATTGTATTCAGTCGAAACCTGCTGTCAAACTCGGTGTTGGGAAGAGCTCATCAGTGCTTGGGTCATTTCCTGCTCGTTCAATTCACATCCACACATCTTTATATAAACACATTATTGATAAAAATGAAGTGACATGTCTGAATGCTGGACTTCTAATGATGCCGTCTCCTTATACATGAGGAGCTGTGATGTCATTTAACAAGGAACAGGGAAGATGAGTAGGGGGTCAAAGGTCAGTGGCAAACGCGACATTCTAATTGGCTCTCTCTGAATCATTTGTGTAGATACAGTTACACATGTAAATGCATTTAAAGGTACACTATGTAACCAAATTTAAATAATGAGTCAATGCATTATCCATTCTTCTTCCAAAATGTGTTTTGTTGTATTATTGTCATATTATAAGTGTTTAGTGGGATGGTTTTCACGGGAAATTGCGTCCATCCGTCACTCGTCCATGCGCGTCTCGTCATATCTGTAAATAGAGAAGCTTCTCCGGCTACTTTGACGCATGTCTTTTATGTCTTTTAACACAACCAAAACAATGTTCTTCCACAAAACGTATGCAGTTTAG